>OX457049.1:27599805-27709805 GCA_949752735.1 Lumbricus terrestris | reverse complement strand
CCTCTTTTTTGCCGATTCAGAATATCAAGAAGCAATACGTTTATGCTCTGCAGTTCTCGAAGATCATTCTACGCAAGAGGAAAATGAAACATTGAATGCAGGCTGTCTGCTGTTTATTGACGATATCGCAAGAATCATTGGATTGCGTGTGCTCCACAAGAAGATTGCCAGCAGTAAATCCAATCTTCATTGCATTGGTAGGCGGATCTATCTTGATCTGCGTCTTTCGCCAAAGGTATATGCCAATTATATATCTGTAATATCTCATCGAAAGGCAGATAGGCAACTGCATTTTTCTCATTATGTACCACAATCAGTATTTTCTATGGACGAGTATTTGAAAACTCTTTTAAAGCCACAATTTGCTGTTTCGAGGATGTTTAATAATTTCAATGCTGTCAGACAGATAACTTATCGCCGCGTGGACCTATTCACGGAGATCAGGACTACATCTGCGAATGATTTCTTGGTTAATGAAAGAGTGAATGAAGTTCTAATGAAATATGCTTTGGAAAATATGACAATATTTTACAATGAAATTCGCAAAGACTTCGGCATCCAGTGTAATACAGCTGACTGTTATCGTGCCCTGTACCTTTACAAGTGCCACAAATACGATGAAGTGCTGACTTTATGTGAACAAATTCTTCACGAGTCTGATCTGCTGAACAATTTGAAGGAATTTTCATTCGCGAATGTTTTCCTGACACCTCCGCTCGACTCCTTTTTCGATCGGGACGTTCAATCTTTGTTGGGTATTCACACACTTTTTTATTATTTATCTCCCCTGAATAAGGACATGGGGGAAGCCGAGATATCTGACGAATCAACGTTTGAGCAATGTTTTGCTCGACTCGTTAACCATTACGGGTATGATCTCCTCTTGCTTCTCGAATACAAATCCATCAAATGCTCCTACTTTCTTGGAAGACATTTTCTTGCAAGATATTTGAAAGTGAGATGTTGCGTCGACTGTAAGCGTCCATATATCGAAGCGATTTCTGATTTAGCTGCTCAGAAAATTAATCTTCCCTTTGAACACATCATTCGCAGGTTTCTTCTTCGAAAACTTCGGTTCATTTAGAAAGCGTATAAATTATTTCACCGTACACATCAGCATGGGCGCCCGCAGAAATTTTTGCAGGGGGGGGCAAAATTTTTAAGTTGGTTACGGCTAAATTTTCTAGTCGCAAGAGCTTAAAAATTGCAAAACGGGAAAGTGAGAATATGGGTATTTTTCAAAGAGGTTTCTTAATGCATATTTCTCATTTTCATTTGGTGTAGGCCTATCATTTTCAATATGAATAGTTTTCTTAGAGCGAAGAAATAAAAAAAAAATAAAAAGTAGAATGTTAAAAAGTAGGTTTTTGAAGGGGCGCTATATAATGAATGAATGAATAAATGAACGAAAAGCAGGTATCAGTTTTAAAGGGGCAAGTGCTCCGTCAAGTTACTTCTATATTTTAATAGTGGGCCTAATTTATAAACTTCTAAAGTGCCACTCCAAAGTCAATTGTAGGGCACCAGCTTATTCAGAAGCGCTGCATCGAGTCATCAGGCTGTTCAAAGGGCAGTCAAGAAAGAGGTTCGAGTCCTGTATCCAGAGGGTCAGATGTTATTGCAGGTGTCGTTTAGGAAGGTGGAGGATCCCAAGGATCAGAAGAATGGGATATCAATTATTCTTTTGGTTTTGGGAGAAAATCTTGAGGCGTGATAACCAGGGCCAATTATCCAAGTTTATATACAGCTTGACCTACCTAAATTCTGTACTGGTAGCATTCAAAATGGACAAAATGCAGCCTGACTTAAAGCAGACTTGATTCCATATATAACGCGGGTGAATATGTAGATCTCCATTACTTAGTTTCAATGGGCTGTTGATAAATTTCAAATTTTTACATTATTCTAATTTATTGATAATTAATTTTTTCGTAGTTGTGAAAAATTGCATTCACCTACAGCGAGATTCCAGACAAGTAGGCCATAACCGATAGGAATACTATTTGTATGGGCACCAACGGGAGGGTTAAAAGTCATTGTTACCGTTTTCAGCAAGAGCTTGAAAAAATGCAAGGCAGAAAATTAAGAGCTTTATTTCTAAAGAGATTTCATTACTTAAATTTCTGACTTTCACTGAAGTGTATCATTCGCAACATTAGTATTTCAATGGGAAGAAATTTCTTAAACCCCAAAAGTAGTAGTTAGAAAAATAGGTTTCAATTTTCCAGGGGGGGCAAGTGCCCCCCCTTGCCCCTATGTGCGGGCGCCCATGCACATCAGTGACTAAATTTTGTTTTGTTGTATAGGCCTATGTCTGCTATAATAATATTAATAATACATGTAGGTCTACTACAATTATTGTCGTGATCTTTCTCTAATTTGCGATCATCTGCTCATACTAATAGTGTTATAATAATTATTACGGTATCTATAATCCCTCAGGTTTCAGATAACACTAGGAAATTTTACCTCTAGAGTGGACATCCATGTCAAGATCTGGAAGAGCAAAGTGCTGTGGAAGGCAACAGCAATGATAACACATATTATTATTATTTTATTATCATTATTATTATAAGTAGTATTATTTTATATTATTATTATCATTATCATTATTATTATCATTATTATTATTTTATTATTATTATTATTTTTAAAATATAATTTTTATTATCATTATTATTACCATTATTATAGTAATATTATTGCTATAATTATTATTATTATTATTATTTTTATTATTATTATTATTATTATTATTATTGTTATTGTTATTATTAATTATTTATATTTATATTATATAGTTTCATTGTATTGTATCAAATTTGTTTGTATGCGCACTTGTAATAGCGCCTCTTCCAGTCTTCAACCGCTACTCAGAGGCGCCCACCGCCTACAGCGCGGACACTGCATCGGAGTTTCACGCCGAAGCGCTGAGCAATTGCGAATGAAGGACTTGCCCAAGGTCCCTACGCGGCGAGGTGGATTCGAACCTCGAACCTTCCGGCTTCAAGGCGACGACGCCACCACTACACCACCGCGCCCCACAAATATAGGCCTAGTTGTATTGCTTTGTATCGGACACATTTGTATTGTATTGCATCCATTATGGCTGCCCTGCATTGTATCAAATACAGTTGTACAGTTGTACTTACATGTAGTATTGCATTACAAAAAGTTGTATTCTACTATAGAACCTATGTTATGCAAGCCCTTAGTTTCATACTATGCAACTGCCTGTTTCAAATGCAGCAAATGTTCATGTGTCATATTACATTCCGTTCCCGATAGCTTGCTCAGGAAATCTTGATGCTAAACTGGAGTATGGGTACAACACGGGAACCACGTGAGAGCGTTAACAGGGATATCACTTAAAAATTGAAAACATTAAATTGTAACCACCAACCGCACTGTCTTGAATTCAGTCCTTATTAACCAGGTCTATAAATACAAAGTTGGTTTTATATTTTTTTATTTTAACTGTTGTTTTCGAAAAACTAGATTGTACATCATGCTATAAGAATAATTTGCGACATCAATGTATTACAAAATCATCGAAGTTGTCTTTTGCGAAGCGGGTTTCGTGAAAGCGAAACAGAGACAGACAGACGGGCAGCCAGTCAGACAGGCAGACAAAGACAGAGACAGACAAAGACAGAGACAGACAGGCAGACAGACAAAGACAGAGACAGACAGACAAACAGACAGGTAAGCATATGGACAAACAGACAGAAACAGACAGACGCAGACAGACAGAAACAGAAAGACAGGCAGACAAACAGGCAAACAAACAGATCTACAAATGGACAAACAGACAGACAGAAACAGACAAACAGATATGCAGATAGACAGACCGACGAGATTCGAATCCTCGACCCTTCGGGTCCCTGTTCCTGCACGCCTACCACTTGCACACTACGCCTCCACAGCCACACGGTAGCCATAGCAACTATAAGAACAATTTACATCATGACCACACATCATCGCCACCAACCGCAGTTCGCTCAACAATCCATCCCCATAGCAACCCCCCGGCAGCTCGTTGCCGTGGCAACGAGCTGCCGAGTGACGTCAGCAGTCGACTGCATGCAACGCACGACCCGATCCGCATGCACCGGTTGCCATTGGCGACACACAGCGCGCCCCTGGCGACACTCCCCCTCCCCCCACCACCGACTAGAGCTCGTCCACTTCCTGTCCGTCGTTCGGTGGGAGTTCCTCGGTCGTGACCTCGCACTTGTAGGGCTTGTCGCTCTTGAGGGTCAGGTCGACGTAGAGCTTCCCCTCCGGCGTAAGGCTGTGGTCGACTCGCTCGACGTCGCAGTGTTTCAGCAGGCGAAGCTCCTTACGGAACTCTCTCTGCGTCACCTGCGACAATATTCATTTATTTATTTATTTATTTATTCATTCATTCATTTCTATAGCCCCTTCAAGCTCGCTACCCAGGACTTGCTCAAGGTCCCTACACGGCGGCTTGAGGTGGATTCGAACCTGCAACCCTCCAGCTGCAAGGCGACGAACATACCCACTACATTACCGCGCACCACAATATTACAGTGTACAGCAGGGGCGGATCCAGGGGGGGGCCAAACCGGCCATGGCCCCCATTTGGAAATTTCTTTATTTTTGACCAGCTATTTTGCTCGGAAAGTAGACGTGGCCCCCCCCCCCATGAGTGGTTCCGTAGGACTGTGGCCCCCCCTTCAAAAATTTCTGTATCCGCCCTTGGTGTACAGTCATATTTCAGTGACAGTTTTAAAAATAATTCTCTGGTTGAAAAAATTCAACGTCTGTTCTCATGTTCTAATAATTCCGGTCCTAATTACCTTCCCGTTCTGAAGGTGATGCCTGTTCCAGGTGTTGAAATAATTTTCGTTCTAATTCCAGTTCTAACTCAACTCCTATGCTGAAGATGATTCTTATTTCAATTTTTATCCAAGTTCTGGTGCAAGAAGTTTAAGTAAATTGAAGATTATCAGAAGTTATTTGCGATCGATAATGACAAACGAACGTCCATCTGGTTTGGCATTAATTTCAATTGAACGTGATCTTGCTGAGAACATCGACTTTGAATCAGCTATAAATCGTTTTGCTTCAATGAAATCACGCAGAAAGCAACTTATATAAAACTAACAAGATTCTGCAATAAATAACATTAATAATTATTTTTTATATAAGCATAAATTTATGTAACTCAAGGAAGTAGTCAAGTTCGTAAGCTTAAAAACGTTTCTGTTTAGATTCCTGATTCTGTTTGATGTATTCGGCTATATCGAATGAATTATAATTATTTAATTTACTGTATTTAGCTATGTAAGTACCGGCGCCCTCTTGAAATTCTCCTCGCCACATGCAATAAAACCTAAATCCGCCATGGGATGATGGGAGAACAGATTATTGAGCTGGACTTTAACTCGTGCATGCTGGCGGATCTTCTTCGTATTATTATGGGCGTATAATATGTGGCCTACTTCGGTTAATTCTTGCATCAGTGTCACGCATGGGCGCCCTCAGAAATTTTTGCAGGAGGGGGAAAACACGATAATTAAGGTTAAAACAATTTGTAGCAAGATGTTAAAAAATGCAAAGCAGGGAGTTAGGAGCATGCATGGGTATCTTTCAAAGAGGTCTCTTGATGTAAATTTGAAATTTCTCAGTTTCATTTTTTTAAATTTCCAATATGAATTGTTTCTTTTTGCAAAGAAATTTGTTTTAAAAATCAAAAAGTATTAGCTAAACTTATTTAAATTCTCCAATGCGAATAAATTTGTTATAAAGCCCATAAGTAGTAGTGAGAAAAACAAGTTTCAATTTTCCAGGGGGGTCAAGTGCCCCTCTTGCCTCTATGTGCGGCGCCTATGGTGTCACGATATTTAAACTTCAATCGTATCATTGTGTCATTTGATGTTAATCTGAAAATCATTTATAACTTAACTTTTGGCATTGTTCAACTCCCCACCCACGTAACGTCTCGTAATGTTTTCAATGAACCCACCCACCCACCCTCGAGCGTTACGTAATTATGCACTGACCCAGGCTTCTGCTACTCCGTGTCGTCGTTGTACCACCAACCTTCCGCAGTGACCTGCAGTAAATCTTCGGGCAACTTATGGCACAGTTACTGCAGAACGGGATGCCAGCTTTGTTCATTTGATGGGCCACATCCTGAAAACACTGCTCACACCACTGCGTGTAGCGGATGCTGTGTCTGTCTGGGATAGAATCTGCGTTTTACAGTCCGCAAAAATTTATAGATAGACGTTGGAGTCATACCATAAGAGGGCAAGTGATTAAAATTATATTATAATAATTTGAGGCTATACATAAACCGTTTATTAAATATCGTAAACGAAGTCTCGACTAAATAGTGACCAAACTGTCCAAGGAAGAGAAGTCACCAAGTTATACACCACCGCGCCCCCAATATGCATGTGTACATATGTCACTTTGTCACCTTGTACCATCAGTTTGAGGAACTCTAGCGACCGTCATGACCAGCCGTAATTCTTCAATCTCCACTCCATTCTGTTCTGCGTCTTCTCCCTCAGTTCTTCGAGATTCACCATTGTCCTTCTGTGCAGATCCTCCATCCATCTGGTCCTCGGACATCCTCTTCTCCTCGTTCCCTCTCCACACGCCAGCATCATACATGTACATTATGTAGACTATATGTTTGCATTGGAAAAGTTAAATTGTCAGCGTGCATCTATATCTATGTTTCTCTGTATATGTATCTACAATGTACAATAAAATAAATGAATAAAATCATTATCTGAATGCTACAATCGTCAAAATTCTTAAAGAGTTAACAAGTATTGGAGAACACACACGCGCGCGCGCACACACACACACACACACACACTCCCTCACTCACTCACATACACACACGCAATCACGCACACTGTATCGTCGTTGTACCATCCCCGCAGTGACCTGCAAATAAGTCTTCGGCCAACTTATAATGGTACAGTTACCAGAACGGGATGCCAGCATTATTCGGTGGGCCACAGCCTGAAAACACTGCTCACACCACTGCGTGTAAGCGGATGCTGTGTCTGTCTAGGATAGAATCTGCGTTTTACAGTCCGCAAAAACTTATAGCTAGACGTTGGAGTCGTACCATAAGAGGGCAAGTGGTTAAAATTATATGTATAATAATTAGTAATATTTCAATATTTTATCACTCTTGAAAGCTAATACAGGGTGGTCGGTTCATTTATGTTGGACCACTCCGTAGCACGAGCATAGGTCTATACCATTCCCTACACTCCTGGATGTCATCAAATCGTCTCTCTCTTAATGCCTCCAAAACGCAGTTTATTTGGTTCGGCACACCTCAGCAGCTTTTGAAAATTGATTTTGTTCTCCTCTCTGAATTATTTCCTCACTATACCTTTTCCTCAACTGTTCGTGATCTGGGTGTTACTCTAGATAGTTCCCTTTCATTTAAAGACCATATATCTAATCTTACACGCTCTTCATATTTTCATTTAAGGCGTCTAAGGGCAGTTCGGCGTTCTGTTTCGCCTTCTGTTTTTACCACTTTGGTCCATGCTTTCATTTGCTCCAGAATTGACTACTGTAATTCTCTTTTAATTGGTCTTCCCAAGGTTAGACTCTCACCTTTGCAGTCGGTCCTTAACGCGGCCGCCCGATTAATTGCACGCCTTCCACGCTACTCTCATATCTCTACTTTTATGTTTGAGCAGCTCCATTGGCTTCCTCTAACTGCGCGCATTAAGTTCAAAATTCTCATTTTGGTCTCTAAAGCACAACGGGGTCTTGCCCCAAAATATCTAACCAATGGAATTCGCAGGCCAGTTTCAGCCTCCTCACATCGTCCACCCCGCTCTTTAGACAGATTTAAACTTCTAGTACCTCCTACTAGAACGGCTATGGCTCAGTCCCGTTCCTTTACATCAATTGGCCCCTCTCTTTGGAATACGCTCTCTCCTTCTACTCGATCTCAACTTCTGACAGGTAATCCCTCCTCCTCATTTTCTTTTCTTAAAACCTATTTCTTCTCTCGTGGCCTTGCGCACTGGGAGCGCCTCTGAACGGTTCACCCTAGTAGAGGCGCTTTATAAATGTTTTTATACAATACAATACAATATACGAGTGAAGGATTATTTGTTAATAATTATTAATTTGAAGCTATACATAAACCGTTTATTGAATATCGTAAACGTAGTCTCGACTAAATATTGCCCAAACTGTCCAAGGAAGAGAAGTCGTGGGAACCAGGTTATTCACAGGTGTTGACTCAAGACATATAGCCTATTCGATAGCCGAGTGGAATAGGTTACATGCAAGTCAAGTTCCGAATTGTCGGGTTCCCATCTGACTTTATTCTATGACCGTAAAATATTGTCGGGCCTATATGCGGCGTAGGCCTATATATACATATATATATATATATATATATGATTGATCAGGTGTGAGAAAATGGACCACTATTTTAGTAGGCTATTTATTAAATCAATTCACATTCTGTAAATAAATCGACCTAATACGGAGTGGTCCAACATAAATGAACCGACCACCCTGTATCAGCTTTCAAGAGTGATAAATGGATATAATCCAAAACTTATTTTTATTTATTTCTCGCATTTGCTATCCTATAGCGCCCATTCAAACTTCCTACTCAGAGGCTCTCCCCACTGCAGAGCGGACACTGCATTAGAGTTTCACGCCGAAGCGCACGCGCATTTACGAGTAAAGGATTATTTGTTAATTAAAGTTTCATAATGTACTGATTTAACAACAATTATCTGCCTTTCAGCGCTGTAGCCTACGCACTTGCGTAAGTGCGTACGCCTGCGGGCGCCGCTGGGGCCTATTCAATAAGACTTGTGTAGGTCCGGCTGTTCGAATTTGATTGTGCAGTTATTTGAACATCATTATAAGTTCGTTAGAGTGGGTATCAACAATTCAACCTCAAGTTCCGGTATAATAGTTCTGATCAACCCAGAAAAGTTGACACACTATAGTAATAAGCCGATGTATTATGTATACCACTATCCAATACTGGACCGTTGTCAGTTCTAGACATATTGGCCACCAGGGCGGATCCAGGATCCAGGGGGTCAATCCGGTGTGGCATGAAATCTTGTCCGGCATGAAATTGTGTCCGGCTCCGCCCACTTCCGTTGTCAAGACAGTATTTCATACGGCATACGTATGAGATCTTGTCCGGCATGAAATCTTGTCCGGCATAAAATAGACACGATTCCGCCTACTTTCTTTGTCGAAACAGTATTTCCTACTATTATAATATAAATTATCCGCGTAAAAGTATCTTACTAACATAAAATTAATAATATAATTTTATATATGGGATGAGAAATCAAGGATGTAAACAGCTGAATTATTGTTTTAATGCACGATGCTTGTTGCGACCGCGATGACGCTAGTTCTATATTTAGAAGGAAATTCCCATCGCGGAACGTGGCGAACCGCTGGCGATGAGTCGAGGCCTGTGTAAATGAGTAAGATCGCTTTCAGAGCATAGAAAGGAGTTCTAAAACCTTTGAAAATTAAACTTTCCATTTATTCCTTAGTTTTCAGTTCTTTTTTTCACCTAGTTGTTATAGCTGTAAACTTCTATGTGTGAATGTAATCTTATAGTTTGCACGTTGTTGATCAACTGGGCTGCTGATACTTGAAATATGTATTCCAAATATCAAGTAGGCCTACTGATATTAGGCATGTGCTTGACTAGCTTGAAATCCTGCACTGCATGGCTACCTATCGCTACACGTAGGCCTATCCACTGCCTACTATCTTTACTAGATCGATCGTCTTTCAGATTTCCAAAGCAATGGTGGGATCGAATAGCCTCTATAAAGACTCTAAAAATATGCGCAAAAGCCGTTAACCGCATCCTCATAATTATTGATTATGCCTATAATGTTCTGCTGATTTCTTCATCTTTTAATTGCTGCCAGAATAAGGGCCAATAGGGTAGGCTACTGCTCTTGCCCAACATCGAACGTTTGCTGTGGTTGGTACTTCCATATGAAATTACTTTTTCGCACTAAGCGCCAAACTAACGGCTCGTTTTTCTGGTCAATTTAAAGCATTAGGCCTATTTTCTTTTCCTCGGGATCCGCGTTTTCGTGCTGAGGCGACTATGAGGGTCACTCTTCGAGAAGCTCCATAGGCCTATAGCATAGGCGGAGACCTGGGCGGAGACTTGGGGGGACGAAGATACGCGAGATTTTTTGACGGACGAGTGGCTGAGTGTCGCCGCCGAAAAATTTCGATTTTTTTGTCGGCCAAAATCTCTGACGGCCTTTTTTTATAGTCACCCGGCGAAAAATCTTGACGAAATTTTCTATTTTCGCCGCCAAAAAATTGATGACTTTTTTAGTCGTGAGGCTCAACGATTGGGGCGACAAATGCACGGGCCGTACCCCCCAACACCTCCATTGGGGGGGACCGTCCTCCGTCCCCCCTAGGTCTCCGCCCATTGCCTATAGGCTAGTCTAAATCTATGAACGCGGTACGATGCTACTGCTGTTGACTTATAATGCTCATATAGGCTAGGCTACTACGTACAACGGTTCACTATCAACAATGCGAATTTCAAAAGGGCGCAATCAAAAGGGCGAAAATGAATAAAGAGCATTGTTTTCAGAGCGCATGGTCGAAAGGGCGAAAAACAAAAGGGCGCATGTTTAAAAGACCGCAATCAATTGAAGGGCGCATGTAACCACCGTTGAAAGAGCCTTCATCCAGCTTCCATTCCTTAAGCATTATTTTCGTCAATCCAGCTTCTATTTCTTAAACATTACTTTCATCAATCCAACTCCTATTTTTCATTCATAAAAGAACCTTCATTCAGCTTCCATTTCTTAAGCATTATTTTCGTCAATCCATCTTCTATTTCTTAAGCATTATTTTCATCAATCCAACTCCTTTTTCATCAATAAAAGAATCTTCATCCTTCTTCCATTTCTTAAACATTATTTTCGTCAATCCAGCTTCTATTTCACATGTAAGAGAACCTTCATCAAGGCTTCGTTTCATAATCGTTCTTTTCTTACTGACCTGTTAAATTCTTCTTTTAATCATTTCGTTTCAATCCAGTGGGCTTCGATTGCTCGTCGTCTTATTAGCACTCTTTATTTATCCTTTTCGGTTCCCTTCGGTCTTTTAAAACGCGCCCTATGACTGCCTTTTCATTGTATTCGTTTGCGCCCCGTTGATTGCGCCCTTTTGATCACTCTTTCAATATTTGTCTTTTCGCCCTATTGATCTAAAAGCAATGCGCTCTCTTGATTTTCGTCCATTTGATTGCGCTCTTTTGATTGCACCCTTTTGAAATTCGCCCTGTTGATAGGATACCACGTACAACAGATCTCGAGATAGGTCCTGTTAGCCTAGGCTATCTGTCTGAAGTGTGATTATAACCTACTCATTTTCTAACATTCATACACAATCACTTTCAATTGGCCGTTAAAGTAGAATCTATTTCTTCCAATTTTAGGAAAAGCTAATTTTACTTAGAACCCATAATTTTGGATGATACAGGATGTCGACACGTAGGCCTTAGTTTTAATAATATTATATTTAGGTCAG
Source organism: Lumbricus terrestris (assembly GCA_949752735.1). Classification (NCBI taxonomy): domain Eukaryota; kingdom Metazoa; phylum Annelida; class Clitellata; order Crassiclitellata; family Lumbricidae; genus Lumbricus; species Lumbricus terrestris. The sequence continues at coordinate 27,698,225 of OX457049.1, read as the reverse complement.
CTAGGCTGTGCCTCGTATCATTGGTCTTGGTAGGCTGAATAATTATCTTGTCTATTTTGTGTCTTCCCCGGACAAGATCTCATGGTGCTATTAATACTGTAGCTTGACAGTTGCTATCTGATGTCATCGGTCACGTGAACCAATGACAAGGCTTTCCGGAAATTATTTCATGCCGGACAAGATTTCGTGCCACACCGGCCATGCCCCTTTATGAAATGCCATAGGACTCGACGTGGCATCCATCAGGTTTCAACAAGCTTTCAATCAAGGCAGTGGGAAAAGGTGAGAGAGATAAAGCACAACACCAGACCACCAACTATCTTATTATTGCATTGGAAAATGGTATATCTTTTCAAGACATTTTTGAGCAAAACAGATGGGAAATGACTAAAAAGGGTCGTCAGCTATCTATTTTGGCAGGGGAAAATTTGATATGTTTTAACTTTTAAGACATTTTGATCCAAATGACTAGCAAAAAGTCATCAGTTTTTTTTCAGCCGAAGATTAACGACATTTTTCTGACCCAAGGTCACACATTTTGGCCTTCCCCCTTCAAAAATTTCTACCAGCTAACTTGATTTGCTTTTTTTCAAAGAACACTTGAAACATGTAGAACACTTAAGGACCTGTGCGCTTGCAAAGTCACTAAATAAAGGCGAGTTGCTTTGCTTTAAACCAGCGGTTTCCAACCCGTGGCCCGCGGGCCAAAAGTGGCCCGCCACGCCTAAGAAAATGGCGGGCATCTCTCAAAGAATTAAACAAATATATTTGAAAAAATGACAATTTTACAGGATAGAACACATAATTAATTTCTATTACAATTTATTTTATTTTGGCGTCTGTACATAACATAAATCATTCTATTTTGAATCAATTGCAACAATTCTATATGCTTTTAGTTAGTTAAATTTTAGCCTTGTGCCCCCCTATTGTCCTTCAACTAAGAAAAAGTGACCCTCGTATCCTCCAACTTAGAAAAAGTGACCATAAAGGCAAAAAAGGTTGGGAACCACTGCTTTAAACATTGCTTAGGACACTAAAAAAACCAATAAGAATTATTTTAAATTTTGATTATAGGAAACATTTTATCAATTATGTGCATTTTTCAATAATTCGGATTGAACTGTTTATCCCCAACCCCCCGTATACTCTTTAACCGGTATAATCCACCCCTCGGATAGCTTTAATGGGGGATTGAATATCCGGTTACACCGGTGACACGAAACGGAGTATCCTCCCTGAAAGCTATCCGGGAGGATGAATTAATCTATCCCCCGGATGGAATTAACCGGTCTATACTATCCGGGGGGATAAACAATTCTATCCCATTTTTTGAAAAATGCGCCTAATAAAAACATTTATGCTGTAATCAAAATTTAAAGTGACTCTAATTGTTTTAAGTGTCAGAAGCAATGCTCAGATAAAGGCCACTCGAATTTATTTAGTGACTCTGAGCGTTCTTAAGTGTTTTAAATGTTTTGAGTGCTCTAAAAACAGGGCAAAACAAATTATCTAGTAGGAATAAACATACCTGTTAGTGCCATTGTTCAAAACAAAGCAGATGAAAATTAATTTGCAAGAAAAAATATACGCGGAAGCGGTTTTTTCGACTTTTTTAATTTGGGGGATACAATTAATACGGGGGATACTCTATTTCGTGACACCGGCAAGAAGCAAATCCTGTTTGTAACGCCGACAGCGCCTATAATTGCAGCGCATGCCGACAGTTTGAACGTGCCTATTATCAGGGCTGCAAGATTTCGGAAATCTTTATCGCGAGATCACGTCAAAAAGTCGCCCAAAATCGTGAGACGGTTAATGACCACGTTTATTACGTCAAAGACGCAGGACAACAGACAAACAACAGAAAATGTGAAATAAAAAGTATGCACAGAACATTATTTAAAGAAATTAATGAAGATAGTGTTAAAAACTATAGATGAAACAATTGTTTTAGATATCTGGTAAAACAGAACCACACACGCCTGTATGTAGGCTATATATAGTCTATTGGTTTCATACAATGACACAATGACATGAGCTTAAAGCTGCTGTGCTAGCGCACTATCAATGCAATCGTCAGCCATCTTTCTCAACGTGACCGTGTTCTGGAGGCGGTCAAATCGGATCCATCCATTAAACTCAGCCAATCAAAAGCTGTATTATGCCAAAGAAATTCATGTCGAGGGCAACGGCCTCTGCTGTCATAGGCCCTCGTCAAATTTGGATTCATCCATCAAACTCGGCGTTGCCACTCCTTGGGTTTTCCACAAGATCTTGGATTTTTCGATCCGAACTTGGGAAATGGGGTTTTTCCCGGGAAGATCTTGAGTTTTTTGCGTGGGTTTTTTTCGACGGAAAAACGTGAAATCTGGAATTTTCAGAAGATTTGCTGAATTTATGTTTTCTTGTATTTTTCGCCCCCAACTTGTTTTATCCACTTTTTAGAGTGGCAACGCTGATCGAACTGCGAGAAATTCCATCTAAGAAAGCCATTCACAGAATGGGCTTAGTGGCCTCTACGTTTAAAAAATGATAAAAGTTTTGAACCATTGGAGATCATCATTTCTAGCATTTATGATTTGCACTTTGCAAATTTTCGACTGCAACTGAAAATAATGGCTGTTTGATGACGATGACGGAGGTTTATGAACTGTGGCGACAAAGAGAATTTTTGTAGGAATATACCGGTAATACTAACTGGTGATAACGATAGAATGGATTTATGTGTCTTGATACGGATGTTTCCGCCAATGCTGCTGCTGCTGATGATGATTATGATGACGACGACGATGACGATGATGATGATGATGACGACGACGGTGGTTTATGCGGTGTTGTTAACGGCGATGGAGACACTATTGATGTCAATGCTATTGTGCTGCTGCTGCCTGCTGATGTTGTTGTCGCCGTTGTTGTTGTTGTTGTTGTTGATGGTGACGATTATGATGGAATTGAAGGTAATAATGATAATGATGAACTTGTATGTTTATATATACAAGGTTCAGCCGAAAAAATAATCCATTTCGAAAATTGCGATTTCTCGAAAACCACTCAATATTTTGTTACAATCGTTTCCGTTCTTATTTGTAACATATTTTTGCATATTATTTTAAAATTTGATGCCAGTGATATATGTTGTCTACGTTCTTTATATATGTGATCATAACATGAGGCAGAAGAAAGAACTGCATTTTTCAGCTCAACACAGCATTCACGAAATAGGAAATTATATTTTTACATAAAGTAGCCTATATGATGATGATGATGACGTACTTATGGCACACCGCATACGGTGTGCCATAAGTAGGCTACGTCATTTCCGCTTCATCGACAAGGATTCATGGCCGCCAAATTCCCCGGATATGAACCCACTCGACTATGCTGTCTGCGGTGCAATGCTTGAGACCTACAACAAACTTACCACAAAGCCGAAGAACATTCCTGAACTGAAAAATACGTTGCAATTCATCTGGAATGACTTGTCACTTGAGACCATTCAGAAGTCTGTTCTGGGCTTTCGAAAAGTCTGCAAGTTTGCGTAAAAGCAAACGGTGGTCGCTTCGAACATTAATTGCACAAACTTAACACTTGGCCTAATCTTGTCAATAACAATAACTAACCTTGTTACATATTGCTGTCAGTATATGTTTGTTGAAACGAAAATAACGTTGTTTCACTTCAGGGTTGCACCATTTTGGTTTTCAGGATTCGAGTTTCATTAGATTTTAGCCACGCTGTACCTAGATATGTGTCAAATAGACTGGCGAAATTTTGTAACAAAATATTCAGCGGTTTACGAGAAATCGTAATTTTCGTAATGGATTATTTTTTGGCCGCACCCTCTATACACTGCATACATTATAATAATATTCATGTAGGATGACGGAATGTGCAGATAGATGGAGAGACGAAGAAATGGTCTCTACGTTCATCGTCGGAACATGTCGTCTTCTTCCAAAGACTTTTTCGGTTCCATTTGATCATATGCATGACTTACTAGGATCCTTTGGCTCTGAATCAAAGGCTTATACAATCCGCTGTGGCAGCGCTGCTGAGTTCTATATCCGACCGCTGAATCCATGTATTGACGATACTGACAGCTTAGTCGTCAAAGCAGATGAACTAGCTTTCAGCGGTGAGTCTGTTGTGCTGCCAATTGATCCGAGTGGCCTTTCCGACACGATCCAGTGCTACGAGATAGAACCATGCCAGAGGTGGCCAGGCTTTGTTCGACTACGAGTTTTGGGTAAAATGAACTTTAATTGGAGATATAAGAAGTACGAATTTAGCCGTACAGCTCTTGCAGACACCTTCATAGCCCCAGACATGAATAAAATGCCAGATTGGCGTTCTGGTTTATCTCGTGCACGAAATGATTTGCCAAATATTAGAAGCGGCCCAGCAATTGTACATAAGGATGAAGTAGCACCCGATTTTTCTGTCCAACATGACAGCGTCTTTAGCGTGTGGTGTCCTCAGTGGCCTAAAGCAGCCGAAGGTTGGCTTAAACGACCTAGGAATAATGGATGGCCGACGACTGATACGATCGCCGAGGTTGTACAAAACGGTTGCCATGTTGTCTACGTTCAGCATCGTTCCTGCAGACATGATAGACAACAGTGGAGATTTTCATTCTCCATGGCTGAGGTAATTTTACTCCAGAGCTGGACTCCCATTCAGCAGATCGTCTATCATCTGTTGCGATTCTTCGCAAAGAAAGAATTAATTCAAAAGGATTGTCTGAAGGAAGATGAGGTTCTCTGTACATACCATTTAAAGACTCTGATGCTGTGGACTTGTGAAGAGATGTCGCCGGAATGGTGGAATACTTCTGTTATTAAGATCTGCTGCGAGTTGCTGCAAAAACTTTCAGAAAGGCTAAAGAAAGGATGTTATCCGAACTACTTTATCCCTGAAGCAAATCTATTTTATGAGCCATCTCACTCGACAATTATAGACAACACTAAAAGACGATTAAACGAATACCGAGATTCTGTGATTCTTTGTCACTGGTTCGAAGAAAATTACATTGGATTTTTCTTTCGGAGACATGGCAAGAAAACAAGCGCGATGGAACCGATGCCCCATTTTGTGAATTTCCTGTTGGCTCTTCTATTATTTTGGAAAACGAATGAAGTAAAAACATTGGACGTCTTAGTTTTGAACACATTCAGATTTTCTCACAGATATCTCCGCAAGACTATACAACAGGGATGCAGTTACGGACTGCACCAGGTCTTCACAGTAGGATATCGTTCAATATGTAAAGAGCTGATGGGAAACAGTTTACTGTCAGATCTGCCAACAATACAGAACGTCTCATGTCTCACGTACTATAACATCGTTCTGCTTATTTTGCATGCCGCATATGGCATTGGTTGCGGTGAAATTTCACGGCATAGCGGTCTCTCTGTTGAGTTGGTCAACGCAATTTCAATGCAGCCCAAAAATGTAAAATCTCTGCATCATAAATTTCCGACAGGCATCACATTTTCTGAAATTGATCGCAGCAGTCGGATACAATTCATCCGTGCCCAAGATATCATGGTCAATTTAACTGGATCAAACAATCGTTCAGAATTTCAACTCGTGTCTATCCTGTCAAAAGAGTTTCTAAGAAAATCCATAGAATATGGCGAATTTGAATCCAATGGCATTGTTCCTGCAGCTTTGGCCTATCTCGCCTCCCTCCATTTCGCCGATTCAGAATATCAAGAAGATATACGTTTATGCTCGGCAGTTCTCGAAGATCATTCTGCTCAAGACGAAAATGAAACATTGAATGCAGGCTGTCTGCTGTTTATTGACGATATCGCAAGAATCATTGGATTGCGTTTGCTCCACAAAAAGATTACTAGCAGTAAACCCAATCTTCATTGCATTTGTAGGCAGATCTTTACTGATCTGCGTCTTTCGTCAAAGGTGTTTGCACATTATATATATGTAATATCTTATCAAAAGGCAGATAGGCATCTTCACTTCTATCATGATGTACCACAATCAGCATTTTCTATGGACGAGTATTTGAAGACTCTTTTAAAGCCACAATTTGCTGTATCGAGAATGTTTAATAATTTCAATGCTGTCAGACAGATACTTTATCGCCGCGTGGACATATTCATGGAGATCAGGACGACATCTGCGAATGATTTCTCGGTTAATGAAAGAGTAAATGAAGTTCTAATGGAATATGCTTTAGAAAATATGACAACATTTTACAATGAAATTCGCAAAGACTTTGGTATCCAGTGCAATACAGCTGACTGCTATCGTGCTCTGCACCTTTACAATTGCCGCAAATACGATGAAGTGTTGACTTTATGTGAACAAATTCTTCACGAGTCTGATCTGCTGAACAATTTGAAGGAATCTTTATTTGCGAATGTTTTACTGATACCTCCGATTGACTCCTTTTTCGACTGTGACGTTCAATCTTTGTTGGGTCTTCACACGCTTTTCTATTATTTATCTCCCATGAATAAGGACATGGGGGAAACCGAGATATCTGGCAAATCAACATTTGAGCAATGTTTTGCTCGACTCGTTTACCGTTATGAGTGTGAGCTCCTGTTTCTTCTCAAAGATAAAGCCACTAAACGCACCTACTTTCTTGGAAGACATTTTCTTGCGAGATATTTAAAAGTGAGATGTTGCGTCGACTGTAATCGTCCATGTATCGAAGCAATTTCTGATTTTGCTGCTCAGAAAATTAATCTTCCCTTTGAACACATCATTCGCAGACTCCTTCTGCGAAAACTTCGTTTCGTTTAGAAAGCTTTTCAATTATTTCACCGCATCAGTGACTAAATTTTGTTTTGTGGTATGTGGCTGCTATAATAATATTTATAATATTATTATGAATTTATAGGTCTACTATAGGCCCTATTTGTTGTCATTATCTTTCCCTAACTTGCGATCATCCGCTCATACTAACAGTGTTATAAAAAAAAATGTTACTCGAGGTATACACTGTTAGCAGAATCCGTGTTGAGCTGGTTGAAATCTCCACCCTCCCGTGTTTTGAGCCCCACCCATGGGTGTTTACCGGGTTTCCAGTGGAGATCTCAACCAGCCCTGTGATGCGCTCTGATAAACCTGATAAAACGTGGTATTTTACACGCACATATCCAACAAAGCGTATTAATTTAGAATACTTTACTGAAATATATTGACCTACACACACCTAAACACATACATACATACATACATACATACATACATACATACATACATACATACATACATACATACATACATACATACATACATACATACATACACACACATACACACATACATACATACATACATACATACATACATACATACATGTATGATAGTGCAAACATACATACATACATACATGCATACATACATACATACATACATACATACATACATACATACATACATACATACATACATACATACATACATACATACATACATACATACATCCATACATACATGCATACATGCATACATGCATACATGCATACATGCATACATGCATACATGCATACATGCATACATGCATACATACATACATACATACATACATACATACATACATACATACATACATACATACATACATGTATACATACATACATACATTAATGCAAACATACATACATAATGCATACACACATACATACACATGTACATGTACATATGTGCGCATGTGTTTGTCCTTGTCCTATCGTCCTCCTCCTCTGCCTCCACCTCCCGTTCCCATTCTTCTCCCGTCCCGCTCCCCTTTACTCCTCCTCTTCATCTTCCTCTTAATCCAACTCTTCTTCTTCCTCCTCCTCGTCCTCCTACTCCATATCCTCCTGTTCGTCTTCGTCTCCGTGTCCGTGTCCTTCTCCATCTCCATATCCGTGTCCGTGTCCTTCTCCGTCTCTGTCTCCGTCTCCGAGTCCGTTTCTTTCTCCGTCCCCATCTCCGTGTCCCTCTCCATCTCCGTGTCTTTCTCCGTCTCCGTGTCTGTGTCCTTCGTGTCCGTGTTCTTCACCGTCTCCGTCTCCGTGTCCGTATCCTTCTCCGTCTCCGTCTCCGTGTCCGTATCCTTCTCCGTCTCCGTCTCCGTCTCCGTGTCCTTCTCCGTGTCCGTGTCCTTTACTGTCTCCGTGTCCTTCTCCGTCTCCGTCTCCCTCTCCGTGTCCTTCTCCGTGTCCGTATTCTTCTTCGTCGCCGTCTCCGTCTCCGTCTCCGTGTCCGTGTCCTTATCTGTCTCCGTGTCCGTGTCCTTCTCCGTCTCCGTGTCCGTGTCCTTCTCTGTCTCCGTCTCCGTATTCTTCACCGTCGTCGTCTCCGTGTCCGTGTCCTTCTCCGTCTCTGTCTCCGTGTCCGTGTCCTTATCTGTCTCCGTGTCCGTGTCCTTCTCCGTCTTCGTCTCCGTCTCCGTGTTCTTATCCGTCTCCGTGTCCGTGTCCTTCTCCGTCTCCGTCTCTGTCTCCGTGTCCGTGTCCTTCTCAGTCTCCGTCTCTGTGTCCGTGTCCTTCTCCGTCTCCATGTCCGTGTCCTTCTCCGTCTCCGTCTCTGTCTCCGTGTCCGTGTCCTTATCTGTCTCCGTGTCCGTGTCCTTCTCCGTCTTCGTCTCCGTCTCCGTCTCCGTGTTCTTATCCGTCTCCGTGTCCGTGTCCTTCTCCGTCTCCGTCTCTGTCTCCGTGTCCGTGTCCTTCTCCGTCTCCATGTCCATGTCCTTCTCCGTCTCCGTCTCTGTCTCCATGTCCGTGTCCTTCTCCGTCTTCGTCTCCGTCTCCGTGTTCTTATCCGTCTCCGTGTCCGTGGCCTTCTCCGTCTCCGTCTCTGTCTCCGTGTCCGCATTCTTCTCCGTCTCCGTGTCCTTCTCTGTCTCCGTCTCCGTGTTCTTATCCGTCGCCGTCTCCGTCTCCGTGTCCTTCTCCGTCTTCGTCTTCGTCTCCGTCTCCGTCTCCGTGTCCGTGTCCTTCTCCGTCTCCGTCTCTGTCTCCGTGTCCTTCTCCGTCTCCATGTCCTTCTCTGTCTCCGTCTCCGTCTCCGTGTCCGTGTTCCTCTCCGTCGCCGTCGCCGTCTCCGTCTCCGTGTCCGTGTCCTTCTCCGTCTCCGTCTCTGTCTCCGTGTCCTTCTCCGTCTCCATGTCCTTCTCTGTCTCCGTCTCCGTGTCCGTGTTCTTATCCGTCTCCGTGTTCTTATCCGTCGCCGTCTCCGTCTCCGTGTCCGTGTTCTTCTCCGCCACCGTCTCCGACTCCGTGTCCGTGTCCTTCTCCGTCTCCGTCTCTGTCTCCGTGTCCGTGTCCTTATCTGTCTCCGTGTCCGTGTCCTTCTCTGTCTCCGTGTCTTTCTCTGTCTCCGTGTCCGTATTCTTCTCCGTCTCCGTGTCCTTCTCTGTCTCCGTCTCCGTGTTCTTATCCGTCGCCGTCACCGTCTCCGTGTCCGTGTCCTTCTCCGTCTCCGTCTCCGTGTCCGTGTTCTTATCCGTCTCCGTGTCCTTTTCCGTCTTCGTCACCGTCTCCGTGTCCGTGTTCTTATCCGTCGCCGTCTCCGTCTGCGTGTCCGTGTTCTTGTCCGTCGCCGTCTCCGTCTGCGTGTCCGTGTTCTTCTCCGTCGCCGTCTCCGTCTCCGTGTCCGTGTCCTTCTCCGTCTCCGTCTCTGTCTCCGTGTCCTTCTCCGTCTCCATGTCCGTGTCCTTCTCTGTCTCCGTCTCCGTGTTCTTATCCGTCGCAATCTCCGTGTCCGTGTCCTTTTCCGTCTCCGTGTCCGAGTCCTTCTCCGTCTTCGTCTCCGTCTCCGTCTCCGTCTCCGTGTCCGTGTTCTTATCCGTCTTCGTCTCCGTGTCCGTGTCCGTGTCCGTGTCCTTCTCCGTCTTCGTCTCCGTCTCCGTGTCCGTGTTCTTATCCGTCTCCGTGTCCGTGTCCTTCTCCGTCTTCGTCTTCGTCTCCGTGTCCGTGTTCTTATCCGTCTCCGTGTCCTTCTCCGTCTTCGACTCCGTCTCCGTCTCCGTGTCCGTGTTCTTCTCCGTCGCCGTCTCTGTCTCCGTGTCCGTGTCCTTCTCCGTCTCCATGTCCGTGTCCTTCTCTGTCTCCGTCTCCGTGTTCTTATCCGTCGCCGTCTCCGTCTCCGTGTCCGCGTCCTTCTCCGTCTTCGTCTCCGTCTCCGTGTCCGTGTTCTTATCCGTCTCCGTGTCCGTGTTCTTATCCGTCTCCATGTCCGTGTCCTTCTCTGTCTCCGTGTCCGTGTTCTTCTCCGTCGCCGTCTCCGTGTCCGTGTCCGTGTCCTTCTCCGTCTCCGTCTCTGTCTCCGTGTCCGTGTCCTTCTCTGTCTCCGTGTCCGTATTCTTCTCCGTCACCCTGTCCTTCTCTGTCTCCGTCTCCGTGTCCTTTTCGGTCTCCGCGTCCGTCTCCGCGTCGGTGTCCTTCTCCGTGTCCGTCTCAACAACATACGCACACAGATAAGAAAACAAACACTCACAATTACAGAACCTACACAAACACTCACATACACAGACAAGTCACATAAGCACGCAAACATGCACACACAGTCACATATTATATATACACAAACACGCACACTCGTATACACACACACAGACACCTACGCACATCTACACAAACACGCATCTACACAAGCACACGAGCAAGCAAACATACACACACCCATTCACACACCTATTCACACACCTGTTCTCACACACACACACACACACACACACGCACACACACACACGCGCGCGCACAAATACACACGCACAGACACACACACATACACACACCTATGTATACATGTAGGTTGTTTATGGTACAGATAACGTCGTTATAAATTACAGACACCGCATGGATTCAAAGTCTTTGGGCGGAAGCATTATCAAAGCCATGCATTCTTAATGACACTCACACCCTCTGTTGCAGCGGGCTCACCGCACAGCGGGTTAATTAGGTGGATCTCTTGCTTGAACCACATGGTTATCGCCCTGAACTCATTTCCCCGTATAGAAGCGCATCTGTAACGGGGTTCCTGAAATTAACGCTTGGCCGACTGCCCTGATCATTACCCTAAGATCCTACGGCTAATCATCTGATCGAAGCAGAGCTCCGATATTGAGGCTGTGTGTCTAATCTGATTTCACAGCAGACTCCGTGTCATCTTAGTCGTCAGTGCTCACTGTTTAAACATTAAGCCCATGTATACACGTCTAAAGCGACGCAAATTTTTGAGTCCGTATATTAAAAGATAGGCCTATACTAGCTGTAGGCCTACTGACCACCCACGTCGTCGATATACTGCCAAGAGTCGTTCGGCTGACTACTCTGAAAGTTGACAACAAGAAATCAAGGTACGGTATACAGTTGTCTTTAAAATTCCGATGTATTGTCAAGTCAATTTGAGGCAAATATGTTTATAACTTTGTTTGTGCCTTTTCATCTGTAAGATACAGCATGGCTCAGTGCATCTTCAATCAGTCCACGCATATATTTTCACTTTGTTCATAATGATTAAAATGGCCTATAAGTTTTATTGTCGATGGGAAGATACGACGGGGAGGAGAAGGACTGAAACAGGAAGAGGAAGTATAGAGGAAGAGGAGGAGGAGGACGAGAAGGAGGAGGAGGAGGAAGAGGAGTTAGAAAAGGAGAAAGAGAGAAAGAGGAGGAGGTAGAAGAGGAGGAGGAGAAGGAGGAGGAAAAGAGATAAAGAGGAGGAAGGCGAGAAGGACGAGAAGGAGAAGGAAAAAGAAGTGGGAGGAGAGAGAAGAGGAGGTGGAAGAAGAGGAGGAAGAGAAAAAAAGAATGAAAAGAGGAGGAGGAAGAGAATGAGGAACAAAAAGAGGAAAGGAAAGAAACGGAGAAAGAAGATGAGGAGGAGGAAGAGAAAGAGGAGGGCAATGAGGAAAAGGAGGAAGAGGAGGTGGAATGGAGGAAGAGGAGAAAGAGGAAGGGAAGAAGAGGAAGAGGAGGAATAGGAGAGAAAGAGGAAGAGGAGGAGGAAAGGAAAGAGGAAGAGGAGAATAAGTGGAGGGGAGGACGAGGAAAGGAGGAATAAGAAGTCGAAGAAGAGTTGGAAGAAGAGGAAGAGGAGGAATAAAAAAGAAAAAGGAAGAGCAGGAGGAGGAAAGGAAAGAGGAAGAGGAGGAGAAGAATAAGCTGAGGGGAGGATGAGGAAGAGGAGAAGAAAGAGGAAGTCAAAGAAGAGGTGGAAGAAGAGGAAGAGGAGGAATAGGAAAGAAAAAGGAAGAGGAAAAGGAGGAAAGGAAAGAGGAAGATGAGGAGTAGGAGAATAAGTGGAGGGGAGGACGACGAAAAGGAGGAAGAAGAAGTCGAAGAAGAGGTGGAAGAAGAGGAAGAGGAGGAATAGAAAAGAAAAAGGAAGAGCAGGAGGAGGAAAGGAAAGAGGAAGAGGAGGAGAATAAGTGGGGGGAGGACGAGAAAAAGAAGGAAAAAGAAATCGAAGAAGAGGTGGAAGTAGAAGAACAGGAGGAATAGGAAAGAAGGAGAAAGAGGAGGAGGAGGAAACGAAAGAGGAAGATGAGGAGGAGGAGAATAAGTGGAGGGGAGGACGAGGAAAAGGAGGAAGAAGAAGTCGAAGAAGAGGTGGAAGAAGAGGAAGAGGAGGAATAGAAAAGAAAAAGGAAGAGCAGGAGGAGGAAAGGAAAGAGGAAGAATAAGTGGAGGGGAGGACGAGGAAGAGGAGGAAAAAGAGAAAGAGGAAGTCGAAGAAGAGGTGGAAGAAGAGGAAGAGGAGAAATAGAAAAGAAAAGGGAAGAGGAGGAGGAGGAAAGAAAAGAGGAAGAAAAGGAGAAAAATAAGTGGATGTGAGGACGGGGAAGCGAGAAAGAGTAGGAGAAAGAGGAAGTCGAAGAAGAGGAGGAGGAGGAATAGGAAAGAAGGAGGAAGATTATTATTATTATTATTATTATTATTATTATTATTATTATTATTATTATTATTATTATTATTATTTTCATTGTTGTTTTTTTGCTGCTGCTGTATTTGTTGTTTTATTTTGTTTTTTAATTGCCACGAAGTATTTCAGATTCCTCAGGGATTTTAATGTTAATTAGGAGCAGAATAAAAAGAATCTGAAATGTCACCAAATATTATTATTATTGTTATTATTAATTATTATTATTGGCAGTAGTAGTAGCAGTAACTGTAGCAGCAGCAGCAGCAGTAATAGTAGTAGTAGTCGCAGTAGCAAGATTATTATTATTAAAAATTATTATTATCAATATTGTTATTGTTGTTATTATTATTTTTAAAAATTATTATCACTATTATTACCGTTACCATTATTATTATTATTATTATTATTATTATTATTATTATTATTATTATTATATTATTATTATTATGAAAACCATCATTTATTTCCAAAGCAAACAGACTGTGAAACGCCAACTGGCTGTGCCTGATGAACAGCGAACGTCTAGCAAAACACTAGCATAGTGAGTTAATAGTTTTCCCACAATTGCATACTAAATCTAAAGTGACAATGCATTGATTGTTAGTATGTTTGGTCGTCCTCGATCCCGGTTGGTTTTGTGAACGTGCCCCTGAATGCTATGGCGTTGAATCTTTGAGTACATATAGATAACCGTTGGAACAAGTGCACAGTCTCACGAAGGTCTCCAGAAACGGCGGTCATGCGACACCCCAACTCAATCAAGAATTCGCGTCCTGTCCGGTTGATGGGGCCCATCGATTCGATGGCGACGGGGACGAAGTCGTGGGTGGCCGGAAGGGTTGAATATTTGGCGCACTTCCGGTTTGCGGCGTGTTCGGCTGCCCCTCCAGGCATTGCTGCCGTAATGTTGAGGTAGGAGGCAGCACAAGTATGGATGGATGTTGCATCCCATGCGACATACTTGCCCCTCGCCCAGGGGACCAATGTTGCTCCGTCCGGTCTCTTGCCATCCGTGCGGATCAGGCCCGGTGGTTCCTTCGAGCTTGGAATGTCAGCTTTTACAAGTGCTCTCCAGATGATGTCATTCATTGCGAAGTGGCGTGCAGATCTACCCGCAGATCGTCTGCATACAAGCCCGTGGTTGCCTCCGGGATCGGTGATTTCACCGCACTGGCATTGATGCGGCGCACAGAGCTCCAGTCCCAGACGGAGACCAACCGCGACTCGCACGGCCTCGTTGCTGAGACCCAATCCGCATGAGACCACGGGAACAGTCGAGAGCCAGTCTCCAGCGTGGGGTGATGTCACCGCGCCTAATCTAGCCCGGTTTAGTGGATCGATGTTGGCAGACCACACTGCAGCCTTGTCAGCGTATTATTATTATTTTTATTATTATTATTATTACTATTATTATTATTATTAATAATTTTATAATTATCATTATCATCATCATCATTATCATTATTATTATCACTATGATTATTATCATTATTATCATAATTATTATAAATATTATAATTATTATTATCATTGTTATTATTATCATTATTATCATTGTTGTCATTATTGTCAGTATTATTATCATAATTATCATTATTACTTCTACTACTATTATTACTACCATTTTTACTGCTTTTATTAATTTTATTACGGTTATTGTCTTTGTTTTCGTTGTTATCGTTGATATTGTTGTTGCTGTTGTTGTGGTTTCCTTTATTGCAAAGCAGACTCGTTTTTATTCTAACAACAATTCCTGAGAACGATTTGAGGTACTATGACTATTATTATTATGATTATTATTATGAGTATTATTATGAGTTTTATTATGAGTTCTATTATTATTTTTTATTATATCATTTATTATTATTTTTTATTATTATTATTATTTATTATTATCATTATCGTTTATTATTATTACTATTAGCTTGTTGTCATCCGTCATACTTTGAATTGTAACCAGTCTACCTTGTGCCAGTTTAAAATTGTATGAAGATTAATAATTTTTTCAACACATTTATTTTAGGTAAAAAAAGACCCCTCAGGCTAAAAACTAAACTCAACTAGACAACTAGACTATTATTATTATCAACATCATTATCATTATTTTTATTATAATTATTATTATAATTATTATTATCACTATTACTATTACCATCAATATTATTATTTATTATTTAAAATTATTATCATTATCATTATCGTCATTATCACTATTATCATTAATATCGTTGTTACTATTATCATTATCATTATAACCATTATTATAGTTATTATCATTATGGTCATTATTATCGTTATTATCATTGTTATCGTTATTATCAGTATTATTATCATTATTATCATTACTTTCATTATTATTACTGCTACTACAATTAATATAACTATTATTATTACTAAGATTATTATTTTTATTGTCGTTGTTGTCGTTGTTGTTGTGGGTACCCACGTGGTTTCCTTTATTGCAAATCAGATTCGTCTTCTGATTAATTTATGCTACTATGACTATTATTATTATGGTTATTACTATGATTTTAATTATTATTCATCTTTTTAAACAACCTTGGCTCATGGAACATCACAAGGGTCACACAATGGCATTTTTAGACCCCTGTTGCATGTGATGGACAATGGTAACTGCTGAGTTTTCGCATTTATTAGTATAATTATCATTTATTAATTTTAATGTACATTGTACACTATATTCAATATTATGTCTGCCACTATTTGCTTCGTGTTACAGGTGCCCCACTAGCGGAACCTAGGTTACTTAGGGTCATGTCCTATATACTGTACTTGTGTTTTTTCGATGTCTCGGGTTTCAATAAAATTTATGGTTATGGTTATTTCGGCATACATGTATCTACAATTCGAAGTATCAAAATTGCATAGATCGCACGTGCCATCCAACGGGCTCTATAAAATGCCTCTGGTATTCTCATTATTCTCATATGCTGTGTCAGTGTTGGGAAACTATTATAATGATGATAATCTGTGTTTAATTGTGACGTTGTGTTTCTGTTACAGTGTAGTCGTATATCCTGAAACCAGAGTGAACACCTTCAAATTTGTTTAATGGTAAATAGAATTTCCTTTCTTTTCATATTTTAACTTTGACGTATGATTCTTTATGAATGACCTACATCCGAACAATGGGGTCTGGCCAGATCCCCTTGTTGAAGTTAAGCTGCATTTTCGCCTGTTCGGTATATATATATATATATATATATATATATATATTAAGTTTCTCCTTATGCTCTGGTTTTATCTGTAAACTGTGTAAGCATTCTATAATAAAGTTTACAAAGTCACCCTATATTGGAACTATGTGGGGCTGCCATTCATGAAATACTGACCTCAAAAAGTCGTCACGTTAAAACGTGTCGTGAGTTCTTCACATCCCTCCATATCCGTCAGCCACAAAATACAGATACTTGGTGATAGGCCGCTAAAGATTTCAATGCGATGTACAAATGTAGCAGACTTCAACAAAGCAAAAATATAGCCAAATCCGAGATGGGTCAGTTACTGGCCCTCTGTGATTTCACACGTACAGACCCTTATGCCTAAAATTTGGATGTTTAAAAATTACGTTAGTTGGACTTGCCATCAAAGTGCTCAGTGAAATGCCTTTGGTGGTTATTTTTCTTTTTTTGTGCCAGTGTTGGGAAACAATATTGATGATAGTCTTTGGTTAATTGTGACGTTGTGTGTTTAAATTACAATGCACTCCCATATACTGGAACCAGCATGAACACCTTAGAATTTGTTCAATGGTAAATATAATTTCCTATCAATTGCTATCCTAACTTTGAAATATGTTTCTTTACATCTAAATTTCTCTTTATGCTCCGGTTTACCTAGCCTCCATGTAATAATTCTATCATAAACTGCTCCTGCTATTTCCACATAAATATCTGATGTTGTCATTACCTTTCCATAATTTCTTTAAAAAAACTGATGACCTTTTTTCGAAATATTCACAAAATATCACCAATTAATTAGTTCTATTTTTTACAATTTTCCATTTCGGGTGGTGTTTTCATGGTTTTATTTCATGGTTTTTACATCATGTGCTCGTAAATGCATTATATTTTTTACATTTTCCATTTCGGGGGTGTTCAAACACCCAAAACACCCATTAGCTACGGCCTTGTATTTATATGCAAATTGGAGTCATGCAGGGCTGAGGGGATAACACCGGTGTAAAGGTTTCAGATTACCCCCTCCTAAACATTACCCCCCTGCAAACTGTAAATTGCATCAATCTTCGCATTTATTGCTCTAAAAATATCAAAAAATTCATCCCGCTTCTTGTTTTGGTCTGAAGATTTTCATCCGTCATCCCACTTCGTGTTTTTTTTATCAATATTTTCATCTGTAACTAAAATACTATTCGCCGCTGTAGTTTACATGGAGAAAATGGCTTCGAGGCTATTAATTTTTTCGGATCAAAATATTGATAGCAAACCACGAAGTGGGATGACGGATGAAAATCTTCAGACCAAAACAAGAATCTGGATGATTTTTCTGATTTTTTAGTGCAATAAATGCGCTGATTGATGCAAATCTAGTTTCCGGGGGGTAATCTGAAACCGGTTTCAAGTTACCGGGGGGTAATGTTTAGGAGGGGGTAATTTGAAACCTTTACACCGGTCGTCTGAGGAAGCCAGGGCCGACCGGCAGGGTGACCAGAGAAGTTAGGTATAATTATGAATGGCCAGCGAATAGGGACAGGCAAAATTCAGGCACATGATACTGAACAGAGGCAGTCAAAGAACCTTGGTCTACTGGCAAGAGATACTCTGTCTTGGTGAGGCTGGCTATGAAAAGGAGAATGGTCGTCTCTTGGCAATGAAAACCATGTATTCGACAAAATTGGTCCCAGGCATGGAGTTTAATCCCCATAAAAACCCCACAAACTAATTCCCAGCTTCTAATAAAGCACTACCCGAAAGTTTTATCAACCAGAAAGCTATAGGTCTATCATCGTGAATATAGGCTAAATTGGCAAATTGCAAGGGCGAGAAAAACTGAGAAGTGCACGGATTAGTACAATTATGTCTAACCTCTAACTGGAAGAAGTGAAATTATATATGTGAACTAGAAGTAGAAGTAAAATTGCTTCAAGCAGAAGTGAATAACAACTAGAAGTAAAATTATTTGAGAACTAGAAGTAGAAGTGGAAGTAAAATCACGTCAACAGAAGTTAAAAAACTAGAATGAAAATTAATGTAAGAACTAAAATATTCCTGCACTATGGATATACAGGTTTTCAATTGAATCTTCTGTCTTTTCAAAGTATTCCCATTTCGTCTCAGTGCATGTAACCATCCCCCAAATAAACTCTATCTACTGCTTTTTTTACAAACCACAAGCATGCATGAGCATCCTGCCTGTTCTGAGAGCTCCTCTCTGATAGCGCTCTTATAATTATTTTTATTATCAAATAAATTTTTAATGCGCACATTCACCAAACTGAATCTGAGGCATGGATATCCGACCGCCAAAGGAAGATGCTTGAACTAATCTTGACCCTAATCATTTCCAAAAATATCGGATATTATTTTATAAATTGTCGACCTATCTAAAATTCTTGAGAGTCTGTTCTCTCTTCAGATTCTTACCGTGACTAATCAGGCCTTCTGCACTCTTGGCTATCTGTTTTCCGGACCTTCCATTCAATGAAACAGCCCTGCTCTCAGCGTCTCATGCTTGCTGACATCTAGGCAACTATCGATAAAGCTCAGGTAACCAGGTTCCTTTCTTGCACTCTGTGATGTATTATGTCTTATGTCAAATACTCCATGGCGCAAAGTAAAACGTTGTTTCTCTACAATTCAGCCTCACTAAAGCAACGTCGCACTCAACATTCAGTCAAAGCTCAGAGCGGGCCTACGCAAAAAGTTGACCCCGCCGCACCTTGTGTGAATTGTTCATTGGTCGGCCCAGTCATTAGAATGTATCAGTGTAAAGGTTTCAAATTACCCCCTCCTAAACATTACCCCCTGCAAACTGTAATTTGTATAAATCATCGCATTTATTGCACTAAAATATCAGAAAAATCATCCCGCTTCTTTTTTTGGTGTAAAGATTTTCATCCGTCATCCCACTTCGTAGTTTGTTATCAACATTTTCATCTGTAACTAAAATACTAATCGCCTCTGAAGTTACATGGAGAATTGCTTCGAGGCTGTTATTTTTCTCCGATCCAAATATTTATAATAAACCACGAAGTGGGATGACGGATGAAAATCTTTACACCAAAACAAGAAGCGGGATCATTTTCTGATTTTGTTAGTGCAATAAATGCGATGATTGATGCAAATATAGTGTCCTGGGGTAATCTGAAACCGGGGGCTAATTTGAATCCTTTACCCCGGTCAAGTGTCATCCGTTCCATTGTAGGCCCGTTCTACTTTGTCATGTTAAAATTTGGCCAGTCCAATGTCGTCCGTTCAATTGACCATCGTTCAAATGTCAGCACCTGTCAAGGAGATCCAAGCGTTAAGCGCTGATTCCGCAAGTACATATGGTGTATCAGCTGACTCTGTTGGTAGGACGCAAGCCTGCAGTTCGCTGGTGCTAGCGGCAGAAGCCAGAAAGGCAGAAAGTGCCAGCGTTGAATTAATAATAATAATAATATTATTATTATTATTATTATTATTATTATTACTATTATTATAATTACTATTGCTATTATTATTAAATAAATTTTAACGCGCGAAAAGTTACATCAAACTGTGAATCTGAGGCGCGGGTAGCTAGCCACCATGCATGGCATGCGTTAGATATCCATGTGCTTGAAAGTCGGAGTGATAGATATTGTGTGATTTTGACCAAATCATCTCCGAGATATATTTTTCCTTCTTCTGTATCTGCTCTTAAACCGCTCCGTTCTCTTACTTGCTTATCCCAAGAGTTGGGAACAAAATTGCTCGAACACGATTCTCTACTGTCATTGGACCTCCCTTCATTGGATTTTGTTCCTTAGTGAGAACAGAATTCAATTAGATAAGGTCCAATGACCCTCTTTATTGAATTCTTTTTCCTTTCCTCCACTCTAATTGGGATTCTTCTTTCTGGATGGCTGTTTTTTTAAAATATGACTCTCTTTTTCTTCGGTGCTATAGCAATTCCTAATTACATTAGGCCCTACATTGCATTATCAGCATTGTAAAAATTAAATTAAATTATAAATTATTCTGTAACCTACCATCATTATGATGCTGCGTTCTACTTTCTTACATAGAGCTAATAATTCTATTAAAGTTTAGTATTCTTGGTATTCTTACATATATACCATTACTGCTATGCCACATTTGAAGTGGTGGATTTTTCGAGAGGGTTATTTTACAGCTATGATGTTCGTGACTGACTTGTTGTGATGGTGTTTCTGCTGTAGCACTTATCAACACGTGAGAAAAAACTCCAAATCACAGGGCTGGAATTCTCCATCAACTGTTTCAAGTTTCACGTCAAAGTTACAGACAATTATTAGCCACGTTCCGCAGGATGAACTATAAACACCACTCTGATTGCGCATTCTCTCAGTTGGAATATTATTCAGAGCTGATAATAAGACGCTTCTGTTTCAACTTGTCTACCTGTTTCCAGATTTCTGACTGTATTTTGTTGTTGTTTTATGCAATATGATAATGACGGTATAAAAGTTTTGGTTTGCATAGCCTTTCAGTATGCTACATTCTTCAATGATATGGATCGTCAGAATTGACTTCGTTCTACAAATGTCAGTTTTATAGTTGACTTTACAGTTTAAAATCGAATTTTCATTACCTCACTAGTCTACATGTATTTTGAAATAAAGACTTAATGGAATAGTACGTGATGAATTTCTAAAAATCACGTGTGCTGCACATGATGTACAAATATTTCTTATATTAATACGTTAATAATTGTGCAGAAAAGTTTTGTTATTTGTTCATTGATAACTGATATGATGCATGGCACCATTTCAGAATCATATCTAATTATTCACCAAGATTCATATAAATATGTAAGTCTTATAGGATTATCCACTGGGTACCTGATAAGATGTAATTGTATGATGTCAAAATCAATTAATGTAGAATAAAAATAGTTTTAAGCCAGATGATGGTTTTGTATGATGACTGCTGCATAATTCCTTTGAACAGTTAAATTTTTTACAGTATTTTCTGGACTAGGATTTCGCTTGGTTTCCCTTTGTGTATGCAGCTAATTTTTTATATCGAGCTTTTCAAATTATACAGCTATGACCGTTTTTTGTCATTAAATATTGTGAATATGATTTCTCTTGCATACTTGACGTGCAGGTTAGGCAATCCCTTGACATATTTTTTTATAGCACCACCACCCAAACGAGTGGAAATTTCCAATAATGAGCTTAAGTGGAAATTTCCACAGAAGGGGTGGCATATTCCATAATGAGTCAACGTGGAAGTTTCAAAAGAAGTAGTATCATTTTCCACCTTTGAGCCAAAGTGGAAATTTCTAAAGAAGGAGTGGCAATTTCCACGATTGAGCCAAAGTGGAAGTTTCCAAAGAATCATTGGTTATTTCCACCACTGAGCCAAGATGGAAATATCCTAAGATTAATGGTTTTCTCCACGATTGAGCTCAGATGGAAATTTCCAAAGTATTATTGGTTTTTTCCACGAATGAGAAGAGATGGAAATTTCCAAAGAATTAATGTTTTTCTCCACGATTGAGCTAAGATGGTAATTTCCAAAGAATTAATGGTTTTCTCCACGATTGAGCAAAGATGGAAGTTTCCAAAGAATTAATGGTGTTCTCCACGATTGAGCCAAGATGTAAATTTCCAAAAGATGAAGTGGCTTTTTCCACCACTGGGCAAAGATGGAAATTTCCTAAGAGGGACGGCATTTTCCACCTTTCAGATACGGTGGAAACTTCCCAGTCATGATGGAATTTGCCACCAAAAGTCAAGGGTGGAACTGGACCACCCTTGTTAAAGGGTGGAAATATTTCCACCCTAGGATGTTGTTTGTGGACCACCAACTTTAGTGGAAATTTCCACGATTTTTTTTAACACTTAAGAACACTCAGGGTCACTAAATAAATTCGAGCTGCCTTTCTCTGAACATTGCTTAGGACACTTAAAACAATTAGAGTCACTTTAAATTTTGATTTCAGCATAAAATTTTCAATTAGCCTATACGCATTTTTCAAATTTATCCCCGGATAGTCTAGACCGGTTAATTCCATATATGTAAAAAACGATGAAAATAAAATTTAAAAAACGGGAAAACGTCGTTTTTTTCGAAAAAATTAAAAACGACCAAAAAACAACCAAAAAACGGAAACGGAAAATAATTTGCCTTTGTTACATCTGAAACTTCATTTTAAGCTTGAAAACCTTGCTTATGCAAGTTTATCTTAATCTGCAAATAACACAACTTTATTATTAGGTCAAAATTAATTGGTATAACTAACATTAATTTACCAGTTATTTTTTCTTAACTTTGGTCTAACAAAAATTAAGAAAAATTAAAGGTATTGAATATTTTCAAATTTAAATTGTAAACCTAAGTCCACATAAGTTCATGTTGATCGACATAGCAAAATTAAAATCTAATAACAAGCTAAGACCATAAATGTGTGCTAAATCAGGGGTTCTCAACCTTTTTCGTCCCGCGACACACTTAAACTTGTTATCAAATTTGGCGACACACCATTCAAACGTCATAATTAAGTAAATGTCGCAAAAATATAAAGTGTCAAAGTTAAGCATGTCTATTTATTTAAAATTTGCTCTCAAACATATTTATCCTTCTAAAATGCTAAACGGCTGACATTTTTAATAAATGAAAATAATTATATTGAATTTCTTTCCAATTTTTATGATTCTAAAATTCTAAATTATTCTTCTGATCCCCATCTATGGTCGTTTCTACAACTTGAGGTCAATTTAGTCACCTAATTACTAAGATCTTGTAGTCCTAACAGTTAGCCTAATGGGATCTTTGTTCTTGAAATTTTCTTTGGATCATATTAAAACGCGGTTCCCCAGTTTTTGTAAGTGCAATTCGTAAGCAGGCTGAGAGGGCACCTCCGACAAGTTTGTTCCGATTCTTGTTCTTTACATTAATCATCTGGGAAAAGCCCTGTTCAGATAAGTATAGGAGCTATGAAAGGGAGCCAGCTCCTTTCAATCAATTAATCAATATCCCTAGGCACAGTGCCCGTAGGAGTCCGATGCCACTCTCTGTCTGAGTCTGTCTCGCGTCATGTTACCCAGCTTCAACAGGTCCAGTCAGCAGGTCTGCCCCATACCATTACCATCTTGAAGCAGCTGGACCACCTTATCTGATTGAAGGGAATATGGGAGAGAGGCATGAAGGACAACTGGGTCAATGCCCGTATGTGTCCCATGCTCTCTTCTCCGACTCTCTCCACCAGTCTGTACTGACCGACCTGTGCATGTCTGCTCCACATCATGACACCTTGAAGCATCTGGGTCGCTGTGTCACTTGTGTAGTGGTTTTTGCGGATTTCAATCGTGTGGGCCTTTTACTGCCAGTGTATCGCCACCCATCTGGCAAACCTTCCTCACTTTGTCCGGGCTTAGGGCCGGCGCAGGGACGTTGTTGGTTCCCTGTGGCGGAGGATGGATGCAGTTTAACGTCATGCCCAGGACCCAGCTCCTTTGATAGCTTTAATTGCTTGGAAGTGATTTGTAATTGTTCTTCCTTGTACGTCTTTGCCCAGAACTGCGTTCTATTATTGCTTATACATGTCCTTCATTCTGGAATCACATTGCAGCTCAACAAGTGTTTCCTGTTCATTGTTGTTCAATTCTGCTCCATTGATGTTTTCTCTGAGGAATGGGTTCAACATCCACCTTGTCTTCTTAGTATCAGCATCTGAAGAGGATGGCTAAATCATAAATTCCTGGCTACGCCACTGGGCTAAATTTACGTTTTCTTACAAAGCATTTTTCCATTTTGATTGCTGACTTAGCCTAGGTTAACAGTGGCGGCGCTAGGGGGGCTGGGAGGGGCTAAGCCCCCTACAAGAGGCTCAGCCTTCCTAAAAAGGGCCATCCGAATTTTCTACATTGAAATATCCACGATTTTCGGCTGACGACTAAAAAAAAGGCGTCAGAAATTTTGGCGGCGAAAATGTAACATTTTAGCCGCGAGGCTTCAGCCCCCCGAAACTGAAATCCTGGCGCCGCCACTGTAGGTTAACGGGTAAAAGTTTTATAACAGGTGCGATCGCAAACGTGTTTACATAGGCCCTATGTCATGTCCATTGAATATAAACGTCATACCTACCCCAGACCGCGGTAAAATTGATAGATGAATAGAGCACAACAAATTCTCATTGCAGTCATCCGTTAAACTTCGACATTACCTGTAGGTAAAGTAAGTCAGTGTATAATGCAAGAACAACGGACGTGTGCTGTGAGAATTTAGTAGACTGATGCTATTTAGGATTATTTCATGTAATCATTGGCCTACTGCGTTGTGTCAGTTTGGAAAAGAAACGAAGATAATTTATTATCATTTTTATTAATTCGCGACACACCAATTCTTCGCGACACACCAGCGACACACCACTTTTACGCGACACACCGCCGGTCAAGTCGCGACACACCAGTGTGTCGCGACACACCGGTTGAGAACCCCTGTGCTAAATTATACATTGTAGGCCTACATTTGTACTTAAAATTGTTACTTATAAATATTAATTATAGACCCAATAATGTTATGTCAAAATAACTCTTACAAATTTCATTTCTTTTAGGGACCTAATACGTGTATTTCTCAAATGAGGACTTAAACAATTACATAGTCTTAGCTGAATCCTTGAGAGTACGGTGAAACCGTACGGAATATCAGACAAAAATAAAATTAAAGAAACTAATAATATACAGTAAATAGATAAATAAAAGTTACATAAAAAATAAAAAACGATAAAAACCGATGAGAAATTTTTTAAAAAAAACGAAAAAACGACGTTTTTTGGGAGAGAATAAAAACGGAAACAAGTTTTTTTTACATCTATGGTTAATTCCATACGAGGGCGATAGATTGATTCATCCCCCCGGAGAGCTTTCAGAGGGGATAGCGCCTCTACACCGAGGAGCCAATCTTATTAGGCGTTCGTTCTCTGTGGTTTGTTCAACAACCTGGAATGAGCTTCCCATGACTATATGCGACACCTCCCAAACTGTGCTTAATTTCACAAACTGTTGAAGACTGTTGTTTTCGCTTGATTTCGGCCGGGAGCGCCTCTGTGTAGGTCGCTATATCAATCCCGATTGATTGATTGGTTGGTTGGTTGGTTGGTTAGTTGATTAATTGATTGATTTATTGACTGGTTGATTGATTGACTGACTGACTGACTGATTTATTGATAGATAGATAGATTGATTGATTGATTGATTGATCACCTGAAACCCGTAGACGCCGATCTCACCGTCGTATGAAGCGGTCACAACAAGGTGCTGCCCGTTCTTCTCGATCTTAACATCGTCTGCGGTGAAGTCCGGACCGATCATGAAGGCCAGGCGGATCTTGCGGGTCCCATCGACCTCGTTGACGATGGGTACGACGCTGGGACCCTGTGGACGGCGCTGGGGCGGCAGGTGGAAGGGAATTTCGATGGTGAGGACCCCGTCCTTGTTCAGGTCACAGTGAAACATCTTGTGGTCGACGTACTTTGGAAGGTCCAGCTTGCGATCATCGTTTTCTTTCAACTGGACCTGCAAGGACAAAAGGGGAAACAATAGGTCAATTCAATCCGTTTATGTTTCGTAACTGTCCCTAATTTACCAATTCACTACCTAGTTCACTAATTCACTACCTAATTCACTGCCTAATTCACTACCTAATTCACTGCCTAATACACCAACTCACTATAAAGTTCACTAATTCACTACCTAGTTCACTAATTCACTACCTTATACACCAACTCACTACCTAATTCACGTGTAAATATGAATTGTCTTTAAGCCTGTAAAATTTCATTTGGAAATTTGTACTTTTGGTCAAGTTATTGGCAAAAACCTAGGTGGGTCTTTTTTTTGCCCACCCTGTATATTATATATACATTGTATGTATTAATATATACATATATAATTATATATAGCATCATACATGTAAGCGCATACGCGCTATATATTTAATATATGTAATATAAATATAATATTTATAGGCATGTATACACATATAGTGGATGAATATCGGGTTGACATCGATAAGAATTCGCCAAGGACGTTCGTTCTTCTCTTGATGCAATAAATTTATGTCTTCTCCCAAAATCCTTTGCGCCGTCTATTTTTACAGCTGCGCGGATGTGATTTAGCATATAGGCAACGCATCTACGTAGGCACACACTCATTTCTGTTATTTGTATCAATGGCTGTGGGTCTTTTAATTTTGTACGGTCTTGATTATGCAATGTTTTTATGTTTGTATGTGCACTTGTTATAGCGCCCCTTCATACTCGCTGCTCAGAGGCGCTCCCGACTACAGCGCGAACACTGCACATGAGTATCACACCGATGCGCTCAGCAATTGCGAGTGAAGGACTTGCCCAAGGCGACTTAAGGTGGATTCAAACCTGCAGCCCTCCAGCTGCAAGGCAACGAACATGTCACTTTTGTCACTTTGTACCATCAGTTCGGGGAACTCTAGCGACCGTCATGACCAACCTTCTCCACTCCATTCTGTTCTGCGTCTCCTCTCTCAGTTCTTCAAGATTCACCATTGTCCTCCTTTGTACATCCTCCATCCATCTGGTCCTCGGACGTTCTCTTCTCCTCGTCCCCTCTCCTCCACACGCCAGCATCATGCATGAACATATGTAGAGTTTGTAGACTATAATTACATGTTAACATTAAAAAAGCTAACTATTATTGTCAGCGTGCATCTATATCTATGTATCTCTGTATATGTATCTACAACGTACAATAAAATATATAAATAAAATCATCATCTGAATGTCACAATGTTCAAAATTCAAAAGAATTAAGAAGTATTGGGGAACACACACTAACACACAAACGCGCACACACACGTAAACACTAACACACACAAACACACATACACACACACACACATATATATATATATATATACACACACACACACCCAATCACACACACATACAAATTAAATTTGAAAATAATATTTTTTACCATATTATGTTGGTAATTTGGTGTCCGGACAATTCGTCGCCGGACAATTGGGAGCGGACAATTGGGAGCGGACAATTCGGACCGGACAATTGGGAGCGGACAATTGGGAGCGGACAATTCGGAGCGGACAATTCGGACCGGAAATTGTGAGCCACTAACAGGCGCTTACGGCGATCAAACTTTCATTCAATCGTTTAAGCCTATTTTTTCTTGTGAATGGCAAGCAATCATGTGAAGTAAATGTTAGGGTTAGGGTTAGGGTTACTGGTTAGGGTTAGGTTTAATGTTAACCCGAATTGTCCGCTCCCAATTGTCCGCTCCCAATTGTCCGGTCCGAATTGTCCGCTCCCAATTGTCCGCTCCCAATTGTCCGCTCCCAATTGTCCGGCGACGAATTGTCCGGGAACCGGTAATTTGCAGAAGCAATAAAATTTGTGGTTATGGTTGTGGCTATTAATAACACACGTATACATGCAATCAACGTAGGCCTACATAATATATGTATATACACATATTATATTATATACATGTGTATTTACAATAGCCGGCATAATGGTATAGAGTAGTAGGCTATAATATTGCCTACTGTGGGTGTCTATAGGTGTTCGTGTTTATGTGCGTGTGTGTGTGTTTGTGTGTGTTTGTGTGTGTGTGTGTGTGTGTGTGTGTGTGTGTGTGTGTGTGTGTGTGTGTGTGTAGGTGTTTGTGTGTGTGTGTGTTTGTGTGTGTGCGTGTGTGTGTGTGCGTGTATGGAAGATCCTGATAATTATAATTGACTTCATTATTTTGAATAGAATTGTGGATAATTGTGATCCTTGATTTCGTCTTTTGCTGTGACTATGCATATTATCATCAGTAATTGCGTCTATCCGTCTGTCTGTCTGTCTGTCTGTCTGTCTGCTTGTCTGTCTGTTTATCGTCCGCCAATCTGTCTGGGTGTAGGTCTGTCTGTTTGTGTGTCATTAACATCCTCCTATGTCCACGTCCGATATTGTATGTAGATATCTGCATGTGCAGCACGGTGAGACACGGTGGCAAAGGGGTTAGAGCGGCCGGTCTTTAATGCAGAGAGTGCGGGTTCGATCCTCGTCCGAGACGGTTACTGTGTAGGAATTTGAGCAAGTCACTCACTCTCAATAATTATTGCAGTTGCGCCGTAACTCCTCTACTGGTTTCACTCTGTCAGTGCCAGTCCCAAGCCTGGGTAAAGGAAGGAGGGCGTCGCTATTAGTCTTTGCTACCACACAGTGACGTTAAACTGCAACTGTACTACTGGTTGTGCTGTCAAGACGTGTGTGCACTTCTGAGCTTCGTAAGGAGGGCGACATCAAATT
Source organism: Lumbricus terrestris (assembly GCA_949752735.1). Classification (NCBI taxonomy): domain Eukaryota; kingdom Metazoa; phylum Annelida; class Clitellata; order Crassiclitellata; family Lumbricidae; genus Lumbricus; species Lumbricus terrestris. Next base: position 27,669,836 of record OX457049.1, on the reverse strand, counting down.
TCAGTTGTAGCCTATTGCATTGTGTAAAGTGTTTTTATACTAGCCGCACATGGATGGGGGAATTACGTAAGAAATTTATACGGAGGCAGTACTGTTGTCAATCGGTGACATGTATGTTCTTGGTCGATGTTCGTGTGGCCGCAGGTATGTGTAAGAAGGCAAGTTCACAAGCTTTAAAAAGTTACTGTTTAGATTTGTAGAAGGTTGATCATGGCGGTCATTATAAGGTTCAAAGATTCGACGGTACAATTTTTATTTACTGTATTTAACTACATGTATGTAAGTATAGGCGCCCTCTTGAAATTCTCATCGCCCCATGCAATAAAACCTTAATCTGCCCCATAATTATAGACCTATAATTATACGAAGATCCGCCAGCATGAGCGAGTTAAATTCCAGATCTATGCATCTGTTCTCAAGTGGCGGATTTAGGTTTTATTGCATGGGGCGAGGAGAATTTCAAGAGGGCGCCTATAATACTTATGTGGGGCCTACTTCGGCTAATTCTTACATCAGTGTCACGAAATTTAAACTTCAATCGTATCATTGTGTCATTTGATGTTAATCCGAAATTCATTTATAACTTAACTTTTGGCAAAGACGTTACGTAACGTTCAGATCCCTACCAATCCATCAGTGCTGTTTTTAAGGAATTTGTAGAACTGCACAACCCCTTCTTTTCTTTCCCACCCTCCATGGTAAAAAAATTACTTCCAATCGGAGAATAATGAACTTGTTTGCAAGTTTTGACCTCACAGAAGTGCTTCTACAACTGTACAAATCCATTTAGAACTGCACATTTTGTGTACAACTGCACGTTTAAAAAAGCCCTGGCGCACACCCACGTAAAGTCTCGTAACGTTTTCAATGACCCCACCCACCGACCCACCCATCCTCGAGCGTTTCGTAATTATGCGCTGACCCCATGCAATCTTCTGCTCTGTATCGTCGTTGGACCAACCCCGCAGTCATGGGCGGACCTTAGGGGACAGAGGGACGGTCCCTCTCAATGGATGTGGTGGGCATGGGCGTAACTTTCCCCGTAAAAGTGGTGGTGACTATTCCTTGGCACACAACTTCTCAGCTCAATTCTTTCCTCAGCTTCCTATACCTCTGCGGTTCTCTAATTTCATTTTTATTGTCCCCACCCCGCGTATTAGAGTCATATTAAGGAGCAAAATTTATATATAGGCTACCAGTAGGTATAGTTTTAATCATGTAGCCTAATCATGTTGACAAAGAGGCAAAATTAGTCTATATAACCTCTGTAAGAAAGAGCTAACCTATAGCGTTGTGGTGCTGTGGGCTTGTTTTTACCAGCGCTGATTTAAAATATTTGGCTTAATATTTGTCAAATTCAAACGCAAATTTTAAGGCCATTTTTGTTTTTGGCAGGAAGAAGAGTTTTAAAACCAGTTCACACAGATATGACGTGCTGAATGGAATCAACAATTTTGAAGCTCGACCAGAAATTAATCGTTAGGCCAATATTATTCAGTTCTTCCCTATGTCGAGCTCTATATGCTAAAGGCCTACGCTGAGAATTTCTGGCTCACATTTAAACACCATTTGTTTCAAAAATTATAATAATATACCTAAACAAAAATGTATTGCATGCAACTAGGTCTAATTATATTATGTGAGTCTAATTATTACGTTGTGAAAGAAATAAAATAATGATGATGCTGTTTTATGTTGCAACGTTAGAAATCTTTGATAATCAAAGAAAGATGGGCACAAAGTCCATAAACACAAAGAAAATTGATATTTCTTGAGTTTTTCGCCTAGGCCCTACCCTAACCGGCGCCTGACGTACCCCATATGCACAGTTTGAGAACCCCTGCGCTGTACCCCTTTCCAAATATGGCAATATACAAATTTAGTATGAACTCATGCAGGTGAGAATTTTCTCACTCCACCATTCTCACTATTTACCCTTTCGTCTCTCTCGTTGGCAAACTCCACGATCATTCCACCCACGGAAAACTAAAACAATTTTTAAAACAGCTCTTTCACAAATCTTTATCCAGATTCTTCCTATTCTCTTCTTGCTGACCCTTTCCCATAGTCTAAACAAAAAAAATTCGGCGGTGTAGTAAAGGTACGAAGGTTTCTTCAAAAAATATTTTGGTAATAGCCTAACTATGATTCCAGACGATTTTGTGAGGCTGTTAGCATGCCATGCACTGCCTTGGAGTCATAACGATTTGTGGGAGAGAACTGCTTCCCGATTCCTCCCCAAATTTAAAATGGTAGGGAATTCCTTCCCTTCGCTCCTTAGGATTTAAGCCATGACAGTGTAGGCTACAATGAACACGCTGTGGAGTGTGGACAGTGGAGGCCTCTATGCTATAGCAGAATTGGCGCCAATGCGATGTTAATCATGAATTTACAGCCTTTATGTTAGACAGCCAAATGCTTTCATGTTTCTAAAAAATATTTCCTTGTCGGACCAGAAAGTGGTGGTGACTGTCACCACCACTTTTAAAAGTGGTGGTGACTTGACACCACCGTCACAATAGAACGTTACGCCTATGGTGGTGGGAGGAACGGCCCATGCATTTGTCCCCAATGATCTGCAATCGGTAATTGTTAGGTCATCATATGTACACACACTTACACACTTTACGAAATACAAGTCAAATAACAAACGAACGAAACGAGGTGATGACTAAAATAAGGTCATCAACTTTTCTTGGCGGCGAAATTTGGAAGTTCCATCGACATTTCGGCGGATGACTAAAAAAAGTCAGATAAATTTTCCCTCCCCTCCCCAAGTCTCCGCCAACAGGTCTCCGCCCATGCCCGCAGTGATCTGCTATAAGTCTTCGGCCAAATTATGGCACAGTTACCAGAACGGGATGCCAGCATGATCATTCGATGGGCCACAGCCCGAAAACACTGGTCACACCACTGCGTGTAGCGGATGCTGTGTCTGTCTAGGATAGAATCTGCGTAATACAGTCCGCAAAAGCTTAATATAGCTAAACGTTGGAGTCGTACCATAAAAGGGCAAGTGGTTAAAATTATATGTATAATAATTAGAAGCTATACATAAACCGTTTATTAAATATCGTAAACGTAGTCTCGACTATACAGTGCCCAAACTGCCTAAGGAAGAGAAGTCGAGGAAACCAGGTTATTCACAGGCGTTAACTCAAGACATAATATATAGGCCTAGCCTATTCAATAGCCGAGTAGAATAGGTTACATGCAAGTCAAGTTCCGAATTGTCGGGTTCCTATCTGACTTTATTCTATGACCGTAAAATATTGTCGGGCCTATATGCGGCGTAGGCCTATAGGATTGATCAGCTGTGAGAAAATGGACCACTATTTTAGTAGGCTATTTATTATATCAGTTCACGTTCTGTAAATAAATAGGCCTAATACGGAGTGGTCCAACATAAATGAACCGACCACCCTGTATTAGCTTTCAAGAGTGACAAATTGGATATAATCCTAAACTTATTATTTTTATTCATCGCATTTGCTAGCCTATCGCCCATTCAAGCTTACTACACAGAGGCTCTCCCCACTGCAGAGCGGACACTGCATTAGAGTTTCACGCCGAAGCGCACGAGCATTTACGAGTGAAGGATTATTTGTTAATTAAAGTTTCATGATGTAATGATTTAACAACAATTATCTGCCTTTCAGCGCTGTACGCACTTGCGTAAGTGCGTACGCCTGCGGGCGCCGCTGGGGCCTATTCAATAAGACTTGTGTAGGTCCGGCTGTTCGAATTTGATTGTGCAGTTATTTGAACATCATTATAAGTTCGTTAGAGTGGGTATCAACAATTCAACCTCAAGTTCCGGTATAATAGTTCTGATCAACCCAGAAAAGTTGACACACTATAGTAATAAGCCGATGTATTATGTATACCACTATCCAATACTGGACCGTTGTCAGTTCTAGACATATTGGCCACCAGGGCGGATCCAGGATCCAGGGGGTCAATCCGGTGTGGCATGAAATCTTGTCCGGCATGAAATTGTGTCCGGCTCCGCCCACTTCCGTTGTCAAGACAGTATTTCATACGGCATACGTATGAGATCTTGTCCGGCATGAAATCTTGTCCGGCATAAAATAGACACGATTCCGCCTACTTTCTTTGTCGAAACAGTATTTCCTACTATTATAATATAAATTATCCGCGTAAAAGTATCTTACTAACATAAAATTAATAATATAATTTTATATATGGGATGAGAAATCAAGGATGTAAACAGCTGAATTATTGTTTTAATGCACGATGCTTGTTGCGACCGCGATGACGCTAGTTCTATATTTAGAAGGAAATTCCCATCGCGGAACGTGGCGAACCGCTGGCGATGAGTCGAGGCCTGTGTAAATGAGTAAGATCGCTTTCAGAGCATAGAAAGGAGTTCTAAAACCTTTGAAAATTAAACTTTCCATTTATTCCTTAGTTTTCAGTTCTTTTTTTCACCTAGTTGTTATAGCTGTAAACTTCTATGTGTGAATGTAATCTTATAGTTTGCACGTTGTTGATCAACTGGGCTGCTGATACTTGAAATATGTATTCCAAATATCAAGTAGGCCTACTGATATTAGGCATGTGCTTGACTAGCTTGAAATCCTGCACTGCATGGCTACCTATCGCTACACGTAGGCCTATCCACTGCCTACTATCTTTACTAGATCGATCGTCTTTCAGATTTCCAAAGCAATGGTGGGATCGAATAGCCTCTATAAAGACTCTAAAAATATGCGCAAAAGCCGTTAACCGCATCCTCATAATTATTGATTATGCCTATAATGTTCTGCTGATTTCTTCATCTTTTAATTGCTGCCAGAATAAGGGCCAATAGGGTAGGCTACTGCTCTTGCCCAACATCGAACGTTTGCTGTGGTTGGTACTTCCATATGAAATTACTTTTTCGCACTAAGCGCCAAACTAACGGCTCGTTTTTCTGGTCAATTTAAAGCATTAGGCCTATTTTCTTTTCCTCGGGATCCGCGTTTTCGTGCTGAGGCGACTATGAGGGTCACTCTTCGAGAAGCTCCATAGGCCTATAGCATAGGCGGAGACCTGGGCGGAGACTTGGGGGGACGAAGATACGCGAGATTTTTTGACGGACGAGTGGCTGAGTGTCGCCGCCGAAAAATTTCGATTTTTTTGTCGGCCAAAATCTCTGACGGCCTTTTTTTATAGTCACCCGGCGAAAAATCTTGACGAAATTTTCTATTTTCGCCGCCAAAAAATTGATGACTTTTTTAGTCGTGAGGCTCAACGATTGGGGCGACAAATGCACGGGCCGTACCCCCCCAACACCTCCATTGGGGGGGACCGTCCTCCGTCCCCCCTAGGTCTCCGCCCATTGCCTATAGGCTAGTCTAAATCTATGAACGCGGTACGATGCTACTGCTGTTGACTTATAATGCTCATATAGGCTAGGCTACTACGTACAACGGTTCACTATCAACAATGCGAATTTCAAAAGGGCGCAATCAAAAGGGCGAAAATGAATAAAGAGCATTGTTTTCAGAGCGCATGGTCGAAAGGGCGAAAAACAAAAGGGCGCATGTTTAAAAGACCGCAATCAATTGAAGGGCGCATGTAACCACCGTTGAAAGAGCCTTCATCCAGCTTCCATTCCTTAAGCATTATTTTCGTCAATCCAGCTTCTATTTCTTAAACATTACTTTCATCAATCCAACTCCTATTTTTCATTCATAAAAGAACCTTCATTCAGCTTCCATTTCTTAAGCATTATTTTCGTCAATCCATCTTCTATTTCTTAAGCATTATTTTCATCAATCCAACTCCTTTTTCATCAATAAAAGAATCTTCATCCTTCTTCCATTTCTTAAACATTATTTTCGTCAATCCAGCTTCTATTTCACATGTAAGAGAACCTTCATCAAGGCTTCGTTTCATAATCGTTCTTTTCTTACTGACCTGTTAAATTCTTCTTTTAATCATTTCGTTTCAATCCAGTGGGCTTCGATTGCTCGTCGTCTTATTAGCACTCTTTATTTATCCTTTTCGGTTCCCTTCGGTCTTTTAAAACGCGCCCTATGACTGCCTTTTCATTGTATTCGTTTGCGCCCCGTTGATTGCGCCCTTTTGATCACTCTTTCAATATTTGTCTTTTCGCCCTATTGATCTAAAAGCAATGCGCTCTCTTGATTTTCGTCCATTTGATTGCGCTCTTTTGATTGCACCCTTTTGAAATTCGCCCTGTTGATAGGATACCACGTACAACAGATCTCGAGATAGGTCCTGTTAGCCTAGGCTATCTGTCTGAAGTGTGATTATAACCTACTCATTTTCTAACATTCATACACAATCACTTTCAATTGGCCGTTAAAGTAGAATCTATTTCTTCCAATTTTAGGAAAAGCTAATTTTACTTAGAACCCATAATTTTGGATGATACAGGATGTCGACACGTAGGCCTTAGTTTTAATAATATTATATTTAGGTCAGCTAGGCTGTGCCTCGTATCATTGGTCTTGGTAGGCTGAATAATTATCTTGTCTATTTTGTGTCTTCCCCGGACAAGATCTCATGGTGCTATTAATACTGTAGCTTGACAGTTGCTATCTGATGTCATCGGTCACGTGAACCAATGACAAGGCTTTCCGGAAATTATTTCATGCCGGACAAGATTTCGTGCCACACCGGCCATGCCCCTTTATGAAATGCCATAGGACTCGACGTGGCATCCATCAGGTTTCAACAAGCTTTCAATCAAGGCAGTGGGAAAAGGTGAGAGAGATAAAGCACAACACCAGACCACCAACTATCTTATTATTGCATTGGAAAATGGTATATCTTTTCAAGACATTTTTGAGCAAAACAGATGGGAAATGACTAAAAAGGGTCGTCAGCTATCTATTTTGGCAGGGGAAAATTTGATATGTTTTAACTTTTAAGACATTTTGATCCAAATGACTAGCAAAAAGTCATCAGTTTTTTTTCAGCCGAAGATTAACGACATTTTTCTGACCCAAGGTCACACATTTTGGCCTTCCCCCTTCAAAAATTTCTACCAGCTAACTTGATTTGCTTTTTTTCAAAGAACACTTGAAACATGTAGAACACTTAAGGACCTGTGCGCTTGCAAAGTCACTAAATAAAGGCGAGTTGCTTTGCTTTAAACCAGCGGTTTCCAACCCGTGGCCCGCGGGCCAAAAGTGGCCCGCCACGCCTAAGAAAATGGCGGGCATCTCTCAAAGAATTAAACAAATATATTTGAAAAAATGACAATTTTACAGGATAGAACACATAATTAATTTCTATTACAATTTATTTTATTTTGGCGTCTGTACATAACATAAATCATTCTATTTTGAATCAATTGCAACAATACTATATGCTTTTAGTTAGTTAAATTTTAGCCTTGTGCCCCCCCTATTGTCCTTCAACTAAGAAAAAGTGACCCTCGTATCCTCCAACTTAGAAAAAGTGACCATAAAGGCAAAAAAGGTTGGGAACCACTGCTTTAAACATTGCTTAGGACACTAAAAAAACCAATAAGAATTATTTTAAATTTTGATTATAGGAAACATTTTATCAATTATGTGCATTTTTCAATAATTCGGATTGAACTGTTTATCCCCAACCCCCCGTATACTCTTTAACCGGTATAATCCACCCCTCGGATAGCTTTAATGGGGGATTGAATATCCGGTTACACCGGTGACACGAAACGGAGTATCCTCCCTGAAAGCTATCCGGGAGGATGAATTAATCTATCCCCCGGATGGAATTAACCGGTCTATACTATCCGGGGGGATAAACAATTCTATCCCATTTTTTGAAAAATGCGCCTAATAAAAACATTTATGCTGTAATCAAAATTTAAAGTGACTCTAATTGTTTTAAGTGTCAGAAGCAATGCTCAGATAAAGGCCACTCGAATTTATTTAGTGACTCTGAGCGTTCTTAAGTGTTTTAAATGTTTTGAGTGCTCTAAAAACAGGGCAAAACAAATTATCTAGTAGGAATAAACATACCTGTTAGTGCCATTGTTCAAAACAAAGCAGATGAAAATTAATTTGCAAGAAAAAATATACGCGGAAGCGGTTTTTTCGACTTTTTTAATTTGGGGGATACAATTAATACGGGGGATACTCTATTTCGTGACACCGGCAAGAAGCAAATCCTGTTTGTAACGCCGACAGCGCCTATAATTGCAGCGCATGCCGACAGTTTGAACGTGCCTATTATCAGGGCTGCAAGATTTCGGAAATCTTTATCGCGAGATCACGTCAAAAAGTCGCCCAAAATCGTGAGACGGTTAATGACCACGTTTATTACGTCAAAGACGCAGGACAACAGACAAACAACAGAAAATGTGAAATAAAAAGTATGCACAGAACATTATTTAAAGAAATTAATGAAGATAGTGTTAAAAACTATAGATGAAACAATTGTTTTAGATATCTGGTAAAACAGAACCACACACGCCTGTATGTAGGCTATATATAGTCTATTGGTTTCATACAATGACACAATGACATGAGCTTAAAGCTGCTGTGCTAGCGCACTATCAATGCAATCGTCAGCCATCTTTCTCAACGTGACCGTGTTCTGGAGGCGGTCAAATCGGATCCATCCATTAAACTCAGCCAATCAAAAGCTGTATTATGCCAAAGAAATTCATGTCGAGGGCAACGGCCTCTGCTGTCATAGGCCCTCGTCAAATTTGGATTCATCCATCAAACTCGGCGTTGCCACTCCTTGGGTTTTCCACAAGATCTTGGATTTTTCGATCCGAACTTGGGAAATGGGGTTTTTCCCGGGAAGATCTTGAGTTTTTTGCGTGGGTTTTTTTCGACGGAAAAACGTGAAATCTGGAATTTTCAGAAGATTTGCTGAATTTATGTGTTCTTGTATTTTTCGCCCCCAACTTGTTTTATCCACTTTTTAGAGTGGCAACGCTGATCGAACTGCGAGAAATTCCATCTAAGAAAGCCATTCACAGAATGGGCTTAGTGGCCTCTACGTTTAAAAAATGATAAAAGTTTTGAACCATTGGAGATCATCATTTCTAGCATTTATGATTTGCACTTTGCAAATTTTCGACTGCAACTGAAAATAATGGCTGTTTGATGACGATGACGGAGGTTTATGAACTGTGGCGACAAAGAGAATTTTTGTAGGAATATACCGGTAATACTAACTGGTGATAACGATAGAATGGATTTATGTGTCTTGATACGGATGTTTCCGCCAATGCTGCTGCTGCTGATGATGATTATGATGACGACGACGATGACGATGATGATGATGATGACGACGACGGTGGTTTATGCGGTGTTGTTAACGGCGATGGAGACACTATTGATGTCAATGCTATTGTGCTGCTGCTGCCTGCTGATGTTGTTGTCGCCGTTGTTGTTGTTGTTGTTGTTGATGGTGACGATTATGATGGAATTGAAGGTAATAATGATAATGATGAACTTGTATGTTTATATATACAAGGTTCAGCCGAAAAAATAATCCATTTCGAAAATTGCGATTTCTCGAAAACCACTCAATATTTTGTTACAATCGTTTCCGTTCTTATTTGTAACATATTTTTGCATATTATTTTAAAATTTGATGCCAGTGATATATGTTGTCTACGTTCTTTATATATGTGATCATGACATGAGGCAGAAGAAAGAACTGCATTTTTCAGCTCAACACAGCATTCACGAAATAGGAAATTATATTTTTACATAAAGTAGCCTATATGATGATGATGATGACGTACTTATGGCACACCGCATACGGTGTGCCATAAGTAGGCTACGTCATTTCCGCTTCATCGACAAGGATTCATGGCCGCCAAATTCCCCGGATATGAACCCACTCGACTATGCTGTCTGCGGTGCAATGCTTGAGACCTACAACAAACTTACCACAAAGCCGAAGAACATTCCTGAACTGAAAAATACGTTGCAATTCATCTGGAATGACTTGTCACTTGAGACCATTCAGAAGTCTGTTCTGGGCTTTCGAAAAGTCTGCAAGTTTGCGTAAAAGCAAAGGGTGGTCGCTTCGAACATTAATTGCACAAACTTAACACTTGGCCTAATCTTGTCAATAACAATAACTAACCTTGTTACATATTGCTGTCAGTATATGTTTGTTGAAACGAAAATAACGTTGTTTCACTTCAGGGTTGCACCATTTTGGTTTTCAGGATTCGAGTTTCATTAGATTTTAGCCACGCTGTACCTAGATATGTGTCAAATAGACTGGCGAAATTTTGTAACAAAATATTCAGCGGTTTACGAGAAATCGTAATTTTCGTAATGGATTATTTTTTGGCCGCACCCTCTATACACTGCATACATTATAATAATATTCATGTAGGATGACGGAATGTGCAGATAGATGGAGAGACGAAGAAATGGTCTCTACGTTCATCGTCGGAACATGTCGTCTTCTTCCAAAGACTTTTTCGGTTCCATTTGATCATATGCATGACTTACTAGGATCCTTTGGCTCTGAATCAAAGGCTTATACAATCCGCTGTGGCAGCGCTGCTGAGTTCTATATCCGACCGCTGAATCCATGTATTGGCGATACTGACAGCTTAGTCGTCAAAGCAGATGAACTAGCTTTCAGCGGTGAGTCTGTTGTGCTGCCAATTGATCCGAGTGGCCTTTCCGACACGATCCAGTGCTACGAGATAGAACCATGCCAGAGGTGGCCAGGCTTTGTTCGACTACGAGTTTTGGGTAAAATGAACTTTAATTGGAGATATAAGAAGTACGAATTTAGCCGTACAGCTCTTGCAGACACCTTCATAGCCCCAGACATGAATAAAATGCCAGATTGGCGTTCTGGTTTATCTCGTGCACGAAATGATTTGCCAAATATTAGAAGCGGCCCAGCAATTGTACATAAGGATGAAGTAGCACCCGATTTTTCTGTCCAACATGACAGCGTCTTTAGCGTGTGGTGTCCTCAGTGGCCTAAAGCAGCCGAAGGTTGGCTTAAACGACCTAGGAATAATGGATGGCCGACGACTGATACGATCGCCGAGGTTGTACAAAACGGTTGCCATGTTGTCTACGTTCAGCATCGTTCCTGCAGACATGATAGACAACAGTGGAGATTTTCATTCTCCATGGCTGAGGTAATTTTACTCCAGAGCTGGACTCCCATTCAGCAGATCGTCTATCATCTGTTGCGATTCTTCGCAAAGAAAGAATTAATTCAAAAGGATTGTCTGAAGGAAGATGAGGTTCTCTGTACATACCATTTAAAGACTCTGATGCTGTGGACTTGTGAAGAGATGTCGCCGGAATGGTGGAATACTTCTGTTATTAAGATCTGCTGCGAGTTGCTGCAAAAACTTTCAGAAAGGCTAAAGAAAGGATGTTATCCGAACTACTTTATCCCTGAAGCAAATCTATTTTATGAGCCATCTCACTCGACAATTATAGACAACACTAAAAGACGATTAAACGAATACCGAGATTCTGTGATTCTTTGTCACTGGTTCGAAGAAAATTACATTGGATTTTTCTTTCGGAGACATGGCAAGAAAACAAGCGCGATGGAACCGATGCCCCATTTTGTGAATTTCCTGTTGGCTCTTCTATTATTTTGGAAAACGAATGAAGTAAAAACATTGGACGTCTTAGTTTTGAACACATTCAGATTTTCTCACAGATATCTCCGCAAGACTATACAACAGGGATGCAGTTACGGACTGCACCAGGTCTTCACAGTAGGATATCGTTCAATATGTAAAGAGCTGATGGGAAACAGTTTACTGTCAGATCTGCCAACAATACAGAACGTCTCATGTCTCACGTACTATAACATCGTTCTGCTTATTTTGCATGCCGCATATGGCATTGGTTGCGGTGAAATTTCACGGCATAGCGGTCTCTCTGTTGAGTTGGTCAACGCAATTTCAATGCAGCCCAAAAATGTAAAATCTCTGCATCATAAATTTCCGACAGGCATCACTTTTTCTGAAATTGATCGCAGCAGTCGGATACAATTCATCCGTGCCCAAGATATCATGGTCAATTTAACTGGATCAAACAATCGTTCAGAATTTCAACTCGTGTCTATCCTGTCAAAAGAGTTTCTAAGAAAATCCATAGAATATGGCGAATTTGAATCCAATGGCATTGTTCCTGCAGCTTTGGCCTATCTCGCCTCCCTCCATTTCGCCGATTCAGAATATCAAGAAGATATACGTTTATGCTCGGCAGTTCTCGAAGATCATTCTGCTCAAGACGAAAATGAAACATTGAATGCAGGCTGTCTGCTGTTTATTGACGATATCGCAAGAATCATTGGATTGCGTTTGCTCCACAAAAAGATTACTAGCAGTAAACCCAATCTTCATTGCATTTGTAGGCAGATCTTTACTGATCTGCGTCTTTCGTCAAAGGTGTTTGCACATTATATATATGTAATATCTTATCAAAAGGCAGATAGGCATCTTCACTTCTATCATGATGTACCACAATCAGCATTTTCTATGGACGAGTATTTGAAGACTCTTTTAAAGCCACAATTTGCTGTATCGAGAATGTTTAATAATTTCAATGCTGTCAGACAGATACTTTATCGCCGCGTGGACATATTCATGGAGATCAGGACGACATCTGCGAATGATTTCTCGGTTAATGAAAGAGTAAATGAAGTTCTAATGGAATATGCTTTAGAAAATATGACAACATTTTACAATGAAATTCGCAAAGACTTTGGTATCCAGTGCAATACAGCTGACTGCTATCGTGCTCTGCACCTTTACAATTGCCGCAAATACGATGAAGTGTTGACTTTATGTGAACAAATTCTTCACGAGTCTGATCTGCTGAACAATTTGAAGGAATCTTTATTTGCGAATGTTTTACTGATACCTCCGATTGACTCCTTTTTCGACTGTGACGTTCAATCTTTGTTGGGTCTTCACACGCTTTTCTATTATTTATCTCCCATGAATAAGGACATGGGGGAAACCGAGATATCTGGCAAATCAACATTTGAGCAATGTTTTGCTCGACTCGTTTACCGTTATGAGTGTGAGCTCCTGTTTCTTCTCAAAGATAAAGCCACTAAACGCACCTACTTTCTTGGAAGACATTTTCTTGCGAGATATTTAAAAGTGAGATGTTGCGTCGACTGTAATCGTCCATGTATCGAAGCAATTTCTGATTTTGCTGCTCAGAAAATTAATCTTCCCTTTGAACACATCATTCGCAGACTCCTTCTGCGAAAACTTCGTTTCGTTTAGAAAGCTTTTCAATTATTTCACCGCATCAGTGACTAAATTTTGTTTTGTGGTATGTGGCTGCTATAATAATATTTATAATATTATTATGAATTTATAGGTCTACTATAGGCCCTATTTGTTGTCATTATCTTTCCCTAACTTGCGATCATCCGCTCATACTAACAGTGTTATAAAAAAAAATGTTACTCGAGGTATCTATAATCCCTCAGGTTTCACATATCACTAAGAAATTTTACCTCTAAAGTGGACACCCATGTCAAGATCTGGAAGAGCAAAGTGCTGTGGAGGGCAACAACACTGATAACACTTATTATTATTATTATTGTTATTTTTTTGCCCTGAGGTACTTTGTTCCCCCAGGGACTTATAAAAAGTTAAAAGCAATGTGCCTGGAACGGCTAAACTTCATCCATTTCGGGCGTGGGTCTTCTAAAGGAACCACTAAATGCTATGGAGTTGAAGCGCTGAATTGTGATTGAGAGCCTTTGAAATAAATAGCTGGTCTCTCGCGATTCGCCAGTAGCTAGTGTGAGGTGGCGACCCATGTCCGAGATAAAATTGAGGCCTGCGCTGTTGATGGGGCCCAGTGTTTCCAGGGCAAGGGGGATAAAAACGTGCGTACGGTATCTAGAAATGCGTGGTATTTCTGCATTTTTCTATCCTCCGCTAGACACGCCGCTGCCCCTGCTTGTGCTGCTGATGCTGCGATGTATGACGGTGCCAGTGTATCTATTATAGTGACGTCCCAGACTAGACTTTTGCCTGCCTTCCAAGGTATGAGTGTAATTCCATCTGGTCTTTTCCCATCAGATCGTAGTAGTCCTTGCGGCTCTTTGGCTGTTGGGAAGCCGGTGTAAAGGTTTCAGATTACCCCCTCCTAAACATTACCCCCCTGCAAACTGTAAATTGCATCAATCATCGCATTTATTGCACTACTAAAATCGGAAAAATAATCCCGCTTCTTGTTTTGGTCTGAAGATTTTCATCCGTCATCCCACTTCGTGGTTTGTTATCAATATTTTCATCTGTAACTAAAATACTAATCGCCGCTGAAGTTACAATGGAGAAAATGGCTTCGAGGCTATCATTTTTTCGGATGAAAATATTGATAACAAAACACGAATTATTGGGATGGCGGATGATATTCTTCAGACCAAAACAAGAAGCAGGATGATTTCTCTGATTTTTATAGTGCAATAAATGCGATGATTGATGCAAATCTAGTTTCCGGGGGGTAATCTGAAACCGGTTTCAAGTTACCGGGGGGTAATGTTTAGGAGGGGGTAATTTGAAACCTTTACACCGGCTTTCGACAGGAATCGGTAGACCAGGTCGTTGATGGCCCCGTGGCGTGATATTCGGCCGAATCCCAGCTGGCAGGACAAACCCTGTTCACCCCTGGCGGTGACTGGTGCTCCACAAGCGCATGTGTGTGGTTCGCAGATGTTTGACCCCAACCGCAAACCCACCGCCACCCTGACCGCCTCGTCGCTCAGTTTCAGCCCACAAGATGTAATTGGTAGACTATACAGCCAGTCACCAGCATGTTCGGCAGTCACCGCCCTCCATCTGGCTTGGTCGTGCTCATCAGTTAACCGGGTGGAAAGATCCGTGAAAATCCGTTGGAGGAGCGGTTGGTCCCACTTGGACTGCTGGTGAGTTGGCAACGGTTCTGTAGAACTGAGCCCAGACTCTGCCCTCCATCTGGCCTCCAGAGCGCTCACATGTGGGTCCTGGTTGCCTTCCAGCTGTCCGAGAAGTTCTGGCTGTAGAACGAGGGTGCCCGCGGCCGATGCCAGAAAGGCGGGAAGCGCCAGCGACGACACCCTGCGTATTCCCAGTCCACCCATACTAATGGGGAGGGCAGATTGCATCCATTGAGTCTCCGTCAGGTTGATGTTCAAGATGTCTTCAAGGCCCTTGCGTAGACTATTGTCGTAAACGGCCAGAGTGGGGTGGTCAGCGCACGGCGCACATCTGAGGCAGTGAATCATTCTTGGAGCACCCAAGGAGCTTCTGAGGATGAGCAGTGCATCCTGGCGTGCTATTATTCTTAACCTCTGCAGAGCTCTGTTAAGCTCTTCCACTCTCGCGTTTAGTGTGTCTTGAAGGGCCAGTCCTGTTGACAGCGGGGCTCCCAGCAAGCAGATGGAATCCAGATCCACTCTCTCGAATTGACTGAAAGAGTCGTTGGTGAGCTGCTGCAGATCCCCGGCCGTCACTTCGCATTTTGATCTGTTGAGAGTGAGGCCCAAATCAGCACAGTCAGCCTCTAATGAAGCCATATCCGCTGCGACCGTTGAAGTGGGTCCACCAAGCGATATGTCGTCCAAGAAACCGAAGGCGAGCGGAGAGGTCAATTTGAGGAGAGCAGTTTGTAGTGGGAGGCAGAAGAGCAATGGGCCAAGCGGATCTCCTTGCTGCGGGCCCATACTGGAGTAGATGGTGTAATTGCCAAACTTCAGTTGAGATGGTTCCTCGTACGCCAGATGGCAGTAAGGCGCGAGCTCTGGTAGTAGGCTGTCGATGGCAGACAGCATTCGATCTCGATGCAGACTGTTAAATGCATTTGAGATGTCGAAGCTTAACGAAGACTGAGTCCGGTTCCATTGGTGCCAGAAAACGACGAGATGCATGCACTGCCGCCTCCGCACCCCCCGACACTGCCACTCCGAGTTGCCTTGGTGACAAGTAAGATGTTATTATCGGTCCTGCGTGAGAGTTTGCTCCCTTCGATGCCAATCTGCGCCACAGGTAACCAATTGCTATTGGTCGCAGGCCACCTGTTTTTTTCTTGAGAGCGAACAGAGTGCCACCGAAAAGCAACGGTCTGATCTCCTGTGGGCATATGCCCTTCAGTAGTATGTTGGTAAGAGCTGTAACTGCTGAGATGAGGGCTGGACCATCCTCCATCGATTTCGTCAGCTCAAGAAGGTGCTGTGGCCGTAATCCATCCGGGCCACCCGAGGATCCTGCTGGAAATGTGCGGATGATGTCTCTTACGTCCGATTCTGACAACTGGAGTGGTTCGCTGTCTGTTGAAAACGGGGTCGGAAGGCGGTCGGATGAAGGAGTCGGATGCTTCGACTGAAGTTCTGCAAAAGTCTGCTCACAAATTTCAGCAGGTGTCTCCCCTGAGCAGAGTATCTTTGCAGCTGCCTTGATGTTTCCGTCTTCAAGCTTAGCAGAGACGGCCGCTGCAATGGTGTGATCGCTTCTGGTTGATTTCTTTTTTGCAAACGGCTGTTGTTCATCACCGAAGATTGATTCCACCCTTTTGCTCCATGTGTCAAAAAACTTCATTGTTCTCTTTTTGATAGTGGAAGTTAGATTGTGACGCTTTCCTCCATGCCGTGGCTGCTCCAGAATGATTGCGGCGAAACAGAGAAGACATCTCCAGTGCTCGGGTCGAGTGGGGTCCGCCAGAAGCCGATTGATGATGTTGGTTAATAGTTGACCTGCGCATGTTCTAGCTCCTTTTGGTATGTGGCGTAGAATTCTTGTCTGTAGAGATGGATGTCTGGCATTCTCGTTGAGGCTGGATAACGGTGACTGGTGCCCGTCGTTGGATGCAGATGTTATGTTCTCTGAAACGGTTGTTTGACTATTATTATTATTATTATTATTATTACTATTATTATTATTATTATTATTATTATTATTATTATTATTATTATTATTATTATTATTATTATTATTATATAGTTGCATTGTATTGTATCAAGTATAGTTGTATTGCATTGTATCGGACACATTTGTATTGTATTGCATCAATTATAGCTGCATTGCATTGTATCAAATACAGTTGTACAGTTGTACTTAGTATTGCATTACAACAAGTTGCATTCTAATATATAACTTATGTTATGTAAGCCCTAAGTTTCATACTATGCCACTGCCGTGTTTCAAATGCCTCAAATGCTCATGTGTCATAATATATTCCGTACCTGATAGCTTGCTCAAGAAATCTTGATGCTAAACGGGAATATCGGTACAACACGGGAACCACGTGGAAACGTTTATAGGGATATCGCTTAAAAATGGAAAACATGAAATTGTAACCACCAACCGCGTGCACAGTCTTGAATTCAGTCCTTATTAACCAGGTCTATAAATACAATGGTTGATTTTATGTTTTTATTTTGATTGTTGCTTTCGAAAGACTAGATTGTACATCATGCTACAAGAATAATTTGCGACATCAATGTATTACAAAATCATCGAAGTTGTCTTTTGCGAAGCGGGTTTCGTGAAAGCGAAACACAGACAGACAAACAGACAGACAGACAAAAACAGACAGACAGACAGGCAGACAGAGAAACAAATGGACAAACAGACAGAAACAGGCAGACAGACAGAAGCAAACAGACAGAGACAGAAAGACAGGCAGACAAACAAACAGATCTACAATTGGACAAACAGACAGAAACAGACAAACGGATATGCAGATAGACAGACCGACGAGATTCGAATCCGCGACCATTCGGGTCCCTGTTCCTGCACGCCTACCACTTGCACACTCCGTCTCCACGGCCACACGGTAGCCATAGCAACTATAAGAACAATTTACATCATGACCACACATCATCGCCACCAACCGCAGTTTGCTCAACAATCCATCCCCATAGCAACCGCCCGGCATCTAGTTGCCATGACAACGCCACTCGAGTGACGTCAGCAGTCGACTTCGTGCACCGCGCGCGACCCGATCCGCATGCACCGGTTGCCATTGGCGACACACAGCGCGCCCCCTAGCGACACTCCCCCTCACCCCACCACCGACTAGAGCTCGTCCACTTCCTGTCCGTCGTTCGGTGGAAGTTTCTCGGTCGTGACCTCGCACTTGTAGGGCTTGTCGCTCTTGAGGGTCAGATCGACGTAGAGCTTCCCCTCCGGCGTAAGGCTGTGGTCGACTCGCTCGACGTCGCAGTGCTGCGGCAGGCGAAGCTCCTTGCGGAACTCTTTCTGCGTCACCTGCGACAAAATTCATTTATTTATTCATTCATTTCTATAGCTCCTTCGAGCTCGCTACTCAGTGCGAGTGAAGGACTTGCTCAAGGTCCCTACATGGCGGCTTGAGGTGGATTCGAGCCTGCAACCCTCCGGCTGCAAGGCGACGAACATACCCACTACATTACCGCGCCCCACAATATTACAGTGTACAGTAGTAATTTCAGTGACAGTTTTAAAAATAATTATCTGGTTGAAAAAATTCAACTTCATTTCTCAAGTTCTATTAATTCCGGTCCTAATTACCTTCCCGTTCTGAAGGTGACTCCTGTTCCGGGTGTTGAAATAATTTTCGTTCTAATTCCAGTTCTAACTCAACTCCTATTCTGAAGATGATTCTTATTTCATTTATTATCCAAGTTCTGGTGCAAGAAGTTTAAGTAAATTGAAGATTATCAACAGTTATTTGCGATCGACAATGACAAACGAACGTCCATCTGGTTTGGCATTAATTTCAATTGAACGGTCTTGCTGAGAACATCGACTTTGAATCAACTCTAAATCGTTTTGCTTCAATGAAATCACGCAGTAAGCAACTTATATAAACTAACAAGTTTCTGCAATAAATAACATTAATAGTTATTCTTTATATAAGCATCAATTTATGTAACTCAAGTAAGTCGTCAAGTTCACAAGCTTAAAAAAGTTTCTGTTTAGATCCGTGATTCTGTTTGATGTATTCGGCAAAATCGGATGAATAACTAATTTTCTGTATTTAGCCAAATATAATTATATATAGGGTATATATATATATATATATATATATATATATATATATGTATATATAGCCTATACTGAAGGAAAAGGCACAGCACAGAGAGGAGTGGCGTCATTGGAGGCTGGAACCTGCCGAAGGGCAGAGAACCTAAAGAAGAGATATAGCCTATGTAAGTACAGGGGTCGTCCATAAAGTACGTCACGCTATTTTTGACCATTTTTGACCCCCCCTCCCCCCTGTCACAAACTGTCACAAATCTCGGACCCCCCCTAAAGTACGTCACACTTTCGAACAATTTTTTTTTAAACATTACCATTTACCTAACCCTCTAAACCCTAGGATACTATCCCTAATCCCTCTGATAGTGACGTGTGTCTCTAAACGCTTTTATAGTGACGGGAAATCAACTTTTATCCCGCCAGGCCGGGTTTTAGACACGCCTGGCCGGGCCGGGTCGGATTTTAGGTACTAAGAAAAGAAAAGTAAATTAAAAAATAAATGTGTGACGTAAAAATTTAAAAAATAAATGTGTGACGTCACACATGGCCTGACCCTCCCCCCTGTCACAAAGTGTCACACTTTCTTACACCCCCTCCCCCCCTGGAGCGTGACGTACTTTATGGACGGCCACACAGGCGCCCTCTTGAAATTATCCTCGCCCCACCCCATGCAATAAAACCTAAATCCGCCACTGGAGAAGAGATTATTGAGCTGGAATTTAACTCGTGCATGCTGACGGATCTTCGTCGTCTAATAGGTCCTGGCCTATAAATATGTGGCCTACTTCGGTTAATTCATACATCAGTGGATCACGCATGGGCGCCCGCAGAAATTTTTGCAGGAGGGGGAAGACACGGCAATTAAGGTTAAAGCAATTTGTAGCAAGAGTTTAAAAAAATGCAAAGCAGGGAGTTAGGAACATGCATGGGTATTTTTCATAGAGGTTTCTTTATGTAAATTTCTCAGCTTCATTTTTAAAATTTCCAATATGAATTGTTTCTTTTTGCAGAGAAATTTGTTTTAAAAATCGAAAAGTATTAGCTAAAAGTAGTTGAATTCTCCAATGCGAATAAATTTGTTATAAATCCTTTAAGTAGTAGTGAGAAAAAACAAGTTTCAATTTTCCTGGGGAGGGTCAAGTGCTTCTCTGGCCCCTATGTGCGGTGCTATGGTGTCACGATATTTAAACTTCAATCGTATCATTGTGTCATTTGATGTTAATCTGAAAATCATTTATAACCTAACTTTCGACAACGTTCAGCTCCCCACCCACTCACGTGACGTCTCGTAACGTTTTCAATGAACCCACCTACCCACCCTAGAGCGTTACGTAATTATGCGCTGACCCAAGCTTCTGCTCTGTATCGTCGTTCTACCATCCCCGCAGTGACCTGCAATAAGTTTTCGGCCAACTTAATGAACTTATAATGGCACAGTAACCAGAACGGGATGCAGCTCGATCATTCGATGGGCCACTGCCTGCAAACGCTGCCCACACCACTGCGTGTAGCGGATGCTGTGTCTGTCTAGGATAGAATCTGCGTAATACAGTCCGCAAAAACTTATAGCTAGACGTTGGAGTCGTCGTACCATAAGAGGGCAAGTGGTTAAAATTATATTTATAATAATTAGAAGCTATACATAAACCGTTTATTAAATATCGTAAACGTAGTCTCGGTTAAATAGTGCCCAAACTGTCGAAGGAAGAAAAGTCATGGGTGAACCAGGTTATTCACAGGCGTTGACTCAAAACATAATAGCCTATTCGATAGCCGAGTGGAATAGGTTACGTGCAAGTCAAGTTCCGAATTGTCGGGTTCCCATCTGACTTTATTCTATGACCGTGAAATATTGTCGGGCCTATATGCGGCGTAGGCCTATAGGATTGATCTGCTGTGAGAAAATGGACCACTATTTTAGTAGGCTATTTATTAAATCAATTCACGTAAATAAATCGGTCTAATACAGAGTGGTCCAACATAAATGAACCGACCACCCTGTATTAGCTTTCAAGAGTGATAAATTGGATATAATCCAAAACCTATTTTTATTTATTTCTCGCATTTGCTATCCTACAGCGCCCATTCAAGCTTGCTACACAGAGGCTCTCCCCACTGCAGAGCGCACACTGCATTAGAGTTTCACGCCGAAGCGCACGCGCATTTACGAGTGAAGGATTATTTGTTAATTAAAGTTTCATAATGTAATGATTTAACAACAATTATCTGCCTTTCAGCGCTGTACGCACTTGCGTAAGTGCGTACGCCTGCGGGCGCCGCTGGGGCCTATTCAGTAAGACATGTTTAGGTCCGGCTGTTCGAATTTGGTGTAGCCGACAGCTATTTGAGCATCATTATACGTTCGTTAAAGTTGGTATCAACAATTCAACCTCAAGTTCCGGTATAATAGTTCTGATCAACCCAGACAAGTTAACGCACTAGTCATATTCCGATGTATAATATGTCTTGCCTTGCCTTCAACCTTCCTCGACACGAGGATTGGTCGCATTTTGGACAATTCTTCTCCATCCTCTTCTTGTCTTCGGTTGCTCTCAACAATTCTTCTCTCGATAATTCTGTCCGTGATGTATATATATATATATATATATATATATATATATATATATATATATACCATTGGCCAATTATATACAGGACCGTTGTCAGTTCTAGACATATTGACCACCAGGGCGGATCCAGGATCCAGGAGGTCAATCCGGCCATGCCCCCTCTTTATGAAATGCCATAGCATGTGGCCTCCATCAGGTTTCAACAAGCTTTCAATCAATGCAGTGGGAAAAGATGAGAGAGGAAAAGCACAACACAAGACCACCAACTATCCTAACATAACATAACATAACATAGAAGATCAAAGACATTTTTCTGACCCAAGGTCACAAATTTTGACGACGACGACGACGACGATGATGATGATGACGACGACGACGACGACGATGATGATGATGATGATGATAATGATGATGACAATGATGATGAGGCTGATGATGATGACGACGATGATGATGATGATTATTACGATGATGATGGTGGTTGATGATGATGATGATGATGATGATGATGATGATGATGATGATGATGATGATGATGATGATGATGATGACGATGGTTTGTGCGGTGTTGTTGACGGCGATGAAGACACTATTGAAGCCGATGCTATTGAGCTGCTGATGATGATGAGTTGTTGCTTATAATGGTGACGATCATGACGGTGCTGAAGATAATAATGATAACGATGAACTTGTAAGATGGAGGCGTTTATGTATATGTATGTATATATATATAAAATTTTAATTTAGGATGACGGAATGTGCTGAGAGATTGAGATACGAAGAACTGGTCTCTGCGTTCATCGTCGGAACATGTCGTCTGCTACAAAAGTCTTTTTCGGTTCCATTTGATCATATGCATGACTTATTGCCATCCGATGTCTCTGAACAAAAGTCTTATGCAACCTGGTGTGGCAGCGCTGCTGAGTTCTATATCCGACCGCTGAATTCATGTATTGACGATACTGACCACTTAGTCGTCAATGCATATCGACTGGCTTTCAGTGGTGAGTCTGTTGTGCTGCCAATTGATCCGAGTGGCCTTTCCGACACGATCGAGTGCTACGAGATAGAACCATGCCAGAGGTGCCCAGGCTTTGTTCGACTACGAGTTTGGGGTGAAATGAACTTTAATTGGAGATATAAGAAGTACGAATTTAGCCATACAGCTCTTACAGACGCCTTCATATACTCAGCCATGAATAAAATGCCAGATTGGATTTACTGTTTTTCTCGTGCACGAAATGATTTGACAAACGCTATAAGCGGCCCAGCAATTGTATATGAGGAAGAAATAGCACCTGGTTTTTTTCTCCAACGTGACAACGTCTTTAGCGTGTGGTGTCCTCAGTGGCCTAAAGCAGCCGAAGGCTGGCTTAAACGACCTAGGAATAATGGATGGCCGACGACTGATACAATCGCCGAGGTTGTACAAAACGGTTGTCATGTTGTCTACGTTCAGCATCGTTCCTGCAGAGACGATGAACTACAGTAGAGATTTTCATTCTCCATGGCGGAGGTAATTTTACTCCAGAGCTGGACTCCCATTCAGCAGATCGTCTATCATCTGTTGCGATTCTTCGCAAAGAAAGAATTAATTCAAGAGGATTGTCTGAAGGAAGATGAGGTTCTCTGTACGTATCATTTTAAGACTCTGATGCTGTGGACTTGTGAAGAGATGTCGCCGGAATGGTGGAATACTTCTTCTGTTATTAAGATCTGCTGCGAGTTGCTACAAAAACTTTCGGAATGGCTAAAGAAAGGATGCTATCCGAACTACTTTATCCCTGAAGCAAATTTATTTCATGAGCCATCTCACTCGACAATTATCGACAACACTAAAAGACGATTAAACGAATACCGAGATTCTGTGATTCTTTGTCATTGGTTCGAAGAAAATTACATTAAGTTTTTCATTCGGACACATTTCAAGATAACGGGCGCGATTCATTTTGTGAATTTCATGCTGGCTCTTATAGAAATTTGGAGAGAGAATGAAGCAGAAACATTGGACGATTTAGTCTTGAACACATTCAGATATTCTCACAGATACCGCCGCAAGACTATACAACAGGGACGCAATTGCGGACTGCGCCAGGTCTTCACAGTAGGATATCATTCAATATGTCTAAAGTTGATGACAAACAGTTTCCTGTCAGATCTGCCAACAATACAGAACGTCTCAAGTCTCACATACTATAACATGGTTCTGCATATTTTGCATGCCGCATATGGCATTGGTCGCGGTGAAATTTCATGGCATAGCGGTCTCTCTGTTGAGATTGTCAACTCAATTTCAATGCAACCTAAAAATGTAAAATCTATGCATCACAGATTTCCGACAGCCATCACGTTTTCCGAAACTGATCACAGCAGTCGGATTCAATTCATCCGAGCGCAAGCTATCATGGTCAATTTAACTGGATCAAACAGTCGTTCAGAATTTCAACTCATGTCTATCCTGTCAAAAGAATTTCTTAGAAAATCTATAGAATATGGCGCATTTGAATCCAGTGGCATTGCTCCTGCAGCTTTGGACTATCTTGCGTCCCTCCATTTTTCCGAATCAGATTATCAAGAAGCGATACGTTTATGCTCGGCAGTTCTCGAAGATCATTCTACGCAAGAAGAAAATGAAATATTGAATGCAGGCTGTCTGATGTTTATTGACGATATCGCAAGAATCGTGGGATTGCGTGTGCTCCACAAGAAGATTACCAGCAGTAAACCCAATCTTCATTGCATTGTTAATCGGATCTATACCGATCTGCGTCTTTCGCCAAAGGTGTTAGCACATTATATATCTGTAATATCTCATCAAAAGGCAGATAGGCAACTGCATTTTTCTCATGACGTACCAAAATCAGCATTTCCTATGGACGAGTATTTGAAGACTCTTTTAAAGCCACAATTTGCTGTTTCTAGAATGTTTAATAATTGCAATGCTGTCAGACAGATAACTTATCGCCGCGTGGACATATTCACGAAGATCAGGACTGCATCTGCGAATGATTTCTTGGTTAATGAAAGAGTAAATGAAGTTCTAATGGAATATGCTTTGGAAAATATGACAACATTTTACAATGAAATTCGCAAAGACTTCGGCATCCAGTGCAATACAGCTGAATGCTATCGTGCTTTGTACCTTTACAATTGCCACTAATACGACGAAGTGCTGACTTTATGCGAACGAATTCTTCACGAGTCTGATCTGCCGAGCAATTTGAAGGAATCTTTATTTGCGAATGTTTTACTGTTACCTCCGATTGACTCCTTTTTCGATCGAGACGTTCAATCTTTGTTGGGTCTTCACACTCTTTTCTATTACTTATCTCCCATGAATGGCGACATGGGGAAAACCGAGATATCTGGCAAATCAACGTTTGAGCAATGTTTTGCTCGACTCGTTTACCATTATGAGTGTGAGCTGCTATTTCTTCTCGATTACAAATCCATTAAATGCTCCTACTTTCTTGGAAGACATTTTCTTGCGAGATATTTGAAAGTGAGATGTTGCGTCGACTGTAATCGTCCATGTATCGAAGCAATTTCTGATTTTGCTGCTCAGAAAATCAATCTTCCCTTCGAACACATCATTCGAAGTTTCCTTCTTCGAAAACTTCGTTTCGTTTAGAAAGCTTTACAATTATTTCACCGCATCAGTGACTAAATTTTGTTTTGTTGAATATGTCTGCTATAATAATATTAATAATATTATTATGAATTTATAGGTCTACTACAATTGTTGTCGTTATCTTTCCCTAAGTTGCGATCATCCGCTTATACTAACAGTGTTATAATTATTTTCTTACCTGAGGTATCTATAATCCCTCAGGTTTCAGATATCAATAAGAAATTTTACCTCTAGAGTGGACATCCATGTCAAGATCTGGAAGAGCAAAGTGCTGCGGAAGGCAACAGCACCGATAACACATTATATTATTATTAGTAATTTTTATTATCATTCTTTGTATTATTATTATTATTATTATTATTATTATTATTTTTATTTTTATTATTATTATTATTATTATTATTATTTTTATTATTATTATTATTATTATTTTTATTATTGCTATAATTATTATTATTATTATTATATAGTTGCATTGTATTGTATCAAATATAGTTGTATTGCATTGTGTCGGACACATTTGTATTGTATGGCATCCATTATAGCTGCATTGCATTGTATCAAATACAGTTGTACAGTTGTACTTAGTATTGCATTACGAAAAGTTGTACTCTACTATAGAACTTATTTTATGTAGGCCCTAAGTTTCATACTATGCCGCTGCCTGTTTCAAATGCAGCAAATGCTCATGTGTCATAATACATTCCGTACCCGATAGCTTGCTCAAGAAATCTTGATGCTAAACGGAAATATGGGTACAACACGGGAACCACGTGGGAACGTTGATAGGGATATCGCTTAAAAATTGAAAACATGAAATTGGAACAACCTACAGCACTGTCTTGAATTCAGTCCTTATTCACCAGGTCTATAAATACAATGGTTGATTTTATGTTTTTATTTTGACTGTTGTTTTCGAAAGACTAGGTTGTACATCATGCTGTAAGAATAATTTGCGACATCAATGTATTACAAAATCATCGAAGTTGTCTTTTGCGAAGCGGGTTTCGTGGAAGCGAAACAGAGACAGACAGACAGACAGACAGGCAGACACATAAATAAACAAATGAACAAACAGCAGATAGAAACAGACAGACAGAAGTAGACAGAGAGAGACAGAAAGACAGGCAGACAAACAGGCAAACAAACAGATCTACAATTGGACAAACAGACAGACAGAAACAGACAAACAGATATGCAAACAGACAGACCGACGAGATTCGAATCCTTGACCCTTCGGGCCCCTGTTCCTGCACGCCTACCACTTGCACACTCCGTCTCCACGGCCACACGGTAGCCATAGCAACTAAAAGAACAATTTACATCATGACCACACATCGCCACCAACCGCAGTTCGCTCAACAATCCATCTCCATAGCAACCGCCCAGCAGCTCGTTGCCGTGGCAACGCTACTCGAGTGACGTCAACAGTCGACTGCATGCAACGCGCGCGACCCGATCCGCATGCACCGGTTGCCATTGGCGACATACAGCGCGCCCCCTGGCGACGCCCCTCCCCTCCCCCACCACCGACTAGAGCTCGTCCACTTCCTGTCCGTCGTTCGGCGGAAGTTCCTCGGTCGTGACCTCGCACTTGTAGGGCTTGTCGCTCTTGAGGGTCAGGTCGACGTAGAGCTTCCCCTCCGGCGTAAGGCTGTGGTCGACGCGCTCGACGTCGCAGTGTTGCGGCAGGCGAAGCTCCTTGCGAAAATCCCTCTGCGTCACCTGTGACAGTAGCACAGTAATTGTAATTTTTTGTATTGCAATTGTACATTATATAGTGCCCCTTCAAGAGAACTCCTCAGAGGCGCTCCCGACCTGACACCAAACCACGATCAAAGAGAATGGTTTTCAAACGCTTGCGGGAAAGGGGCAAAGAAAGACAACGACGTTCATTACGGAGACTAATAGGTAACTTATTCCAGAAAGACGGACCGAGCATAGGAGTGTTTGTAAGCCTACAGTCGTTTTTCAGTTTTAAAAGTAATTCCCTGGTTTAGAAACAATTCTAGTTCGATTCCCAGATTCTAATTCTGGTGTCACGAAATAGAGTATCCCCTGTATTAATCGTATGCCCCCCCCCCCCATAAAAAAATTAAGAGAAGTCGAAAAAGCCACCTACGCGTGTGTTTATTTTTGCAAATTAATCTCCATCTGCTTTGTTTCGAACGATGACACTAACAGGTACAGTATGTTTATTCCTACTAGATTTTTTGCTTTGGTTTTAGAGCACTTAGAACAAAGTCATTCTAAAACACTCAGAGTTACTAAATAAATTCGAGTTGCCTTTCTATAAACATTGCGTAGGACATTTAAAACAATTAGAGTCACTTTAAATTTTGATTACAGCATAGATGTAAAAAACGATGAAAATAAAATAGAAAACGGAAAAAACATTGTTTTTTTTCGAAAAAATAAAAAACGACAAAAAACGATAAAAAACGGAAACGCAAAATAATTTGTCTTTGTTAAACCTGAAACTTCATTTTAAGCCTAAAAACCCTGCTTATGCAATTTTATCTTAATCTGCAAATAGCACAACTTTATTATTAGGCCAAAATTAATTGGTATAAGAAACATTAATCTACCACAGTTATTTTTCCTTATAACTTTGGTTTGATAAGATATTCAGAAAAATTAAAGGTATTGAAATCTTCTCAAATTTAAATTGTAAACATAAGTCCACATAAGCTATGCTGATCGACATAACGCAATTAAAATCTAATCAGAATCAAATACCATAGATGTGTACTAAATTATATATTGTACATTTGTACTTAAAACTGTTACTTATAAATATTAATTATAGCCCAAGAATTTTATATCAAAATAACTCTTACAAATTTAATTTCTTGTAGGGAAATAATGCATGTGTTTCTCAAATGATGACTTAAACAATTACATAATGGCACTATAGTTAGCTGAATCCTTAACAGTACGGCGAAAACGTATGGAACATCAGACAAAAATGGAAATTAAGGAAAATAATAATTGTCAGTAAATAAAATAAATAAAGTAGCCAAACAAAACCATGGGAAAAAGAAAAAAAGAAAAAAACGATTTTTTTAGGAGAGAATAAAAAACGGAAAAAACGTTCTTTACATCTATGGATTACAGCATACAGTTTTCAATTATACGCATTTTTCAGTAAAGGAGATGGTAGGATGGTTTATCCTCCGGATAGTTCAGAGCGGTTAATTCCATCAGAGGGATAGATTAATATTATTCATCCCCCCAGATAGCTTTCAGAGGGGATAGAATATCACGTAACACCGCTATATAAATTCCGATTGATTGATTGGTTGTTTGGTTGGTTGGATGGTTGGTTGGTTGATTGATTGATTGATTGATTTATTGATTGATTGATGTAGATGCGTTACCCGGCGCTGCCCGAGAAATTTAGAGTTTTCAACACTACTCCTCTGGGGTACCAGCGTTGACCGCTAAATTTCGGGTTTTCGGTAACCATCCAACCCACCCCGCTTCCCCAAAAAGTCAAACATGACCCGTCCCTGAGGGGCGGGTGTGTGTGCTGATTGTGGCCTAATACAATTATTGCAGGCTGTCCATGGGCGCCCGCACATAGGGGCAAGGGGGGCACTTGCCCCCCCCTGGAAAATTGGCACATATATGTTTTTAACTGCTACCTTTGGGTTTTTAACAAATTTCTTTGCATTAATGCTCCAATGATATGAATGATACAGATATTGAAAGTCAGAAATCTACGTTTAGAGATCTCTATGGAAATAAACATGCTCTTATAACTTTCTGCCTTGCATGTTCAAGCTCTTTCTAAAAACTGTAACAATGACCATTGGCTTTCAACCCTCCTGCAGGCGTCCATGAAAACAAGCAGGCCTGTCGATTATGGCCTACTTGAGTGGAGTCCAGCTGTAGTGCAAATAATCACAACTGCAAAAAATAGGCCTAGCCTACTAATGCAAAAGTTTGAAATTTCTCAAAGTACTCTAAAATTACATCAGGGAGATCTGCTTATCCAGCACTGTAATTATATAAACAAGTCTGCTATAAGCCAGGCTCCATTTTTTCCATTTTACAAGCTGCCAGTACAGAATCCAGGGAGGTCAAATTGTAGATAAACTTGGAGAAGGGGCTCTGGTTATCACGCCACAGGATTTACACCCAAAACTAACTAAGAGATCTGTTCAAAAGAATTGATACCCATACTTATCTTCTCCTCGGATCCTCCAGCTTTCTAAACGACGCCCGCATTAACAGTTAGGCCTACTCTGGCCGAGACTGGCCCTCTGGCTACCAGTCTAGGACCTCTTTCTGACTACTCTTTGGAATAGGCTTCTAACTCGATCGATGCAGCACATGTGAAAAAGCTGGTGCCCTGCGATTGGCCTTCGAGTGGCGCTTTAAAAGCAGCTAGAGGAGCAGTTGCCCCTCGAAAACTGACACCTATTTATTCATTCTTTCATTCTATGGACTTATATAGCGTACTTTTAGGAAACTACTTTTTAACATCTACTTTTTGATTTTTAACAAATTTCTAAGGAAACTATTCGTATTAAAAATTATACACAAAATGAAACTGAAAAATTTGCGCAAGAAACCTCTTTGAAAAATACCCGTATTACTAATTTCCAGCTTTGCATTTTCAAATTATTGCTACCAAAATTTTTTCGAAATTTCCCCCCCCTGCAAAAATTTCTGCGGGCGACCATGAGGCTGTCTGTTCTGTTAGTATATAGTTAATATTTCTGTGATCTGCGTTCTTGTGCATAATTGTAAACTGTAACCGGTTTCGGTTTGTCAATCGGATTGTTGATAAACGAAAATTATTATTGGGCGTGAATGACGTCATGCGGTGTAGCCTCTTTACTAAATGCGGCAAGATGGCTGCTGTAAGGATTAAAACGCTAGTATCCCTGATTTCAAATTGAATTAAAAGGTGAAAATAGTTGCGTTGACCTTAAAATTTGGGTAAGAATCAATTGCAATTTTTTTTTTTAAACCGACGCGGTTTCATTTCCGAGCCTTTTCTGTTACGAAGAGTCAACGTACACACATATGGAACGACAAACATTCAGACTTATAATATAGGATTGATTAATTATTGATCGATTACCTGAAACCCGTAGACGCCTATCTCGGCGTCGTATGAAGCGGTCACAACCAGGTGTTGCCCGTTCTTCTCGATCTTAACATCGTCTGCCGTGAAGTCCGGACCGATCATGAAGGCCAGGCGGATCTTGCGCGTCCCATCTACCTCGTTGACGATGGGTACGACGCTGGGACCCTGTGGACGGCGCTGTGACGGCAGGTGGAAGGGCATTTCGATGGTGAGGACCCCGTCCTTGTTCAGGTCAAAGTAAAGCATCTTGTTGTCGACGTACTTCGGAAGGTCCAGCTTGCGGATCATCATCGTTTTCTTGAAGACGGCGGACTCGCGGTCGTCGAAGCACTGAGCGAGGAGGGTCAGCTGACCGTCCTCGACGCTCAGCTGGACCTGCGAGTACGGAAGGGTAAACAATGGGTCAATTCAATCCGCTATTGTTTCGAGCCCCCTCCCTAATTCACCAATTCACTACCTAGTTCACTAATTCACTACTTATAGCTCACTAAATCAGTACTTAATTCACCAATTCACTACCTAATTCACCAATTCACTACCTAATACACCAACTCACTACCTAGGTCACTAGATCTTAACCTGATTCACCAATTCACTACCTAATCGATCCGCGTCATTATGCTTAAGTGTAAGGGTGTGTGTGTTTGTGTGTGAGTGTGTGATTTGGTGTGAGTGCATGTGTGTACGTTTGTGTGTATGTTTGTGTGTGTTTGTGTGTATGCTTGTGTGTGTATGTTTGTGTGTGTTTGTGGGTGTGTGCGTATTGGTGTGTGCGTGTGTGAGTGCATGTGTTTGTGGGTGAGTGTGTGTGTGTGTCTGTGTGTACGTTTGTGTGCATGTTTGTGTGTGTATTGGTGTGTGCATGTGAGTGCGTGCGAGCGTGCGCGCCTGTGTAATTGAGTGCGTGTGAGTATATGTGTGAGTGTGCGTGTGAGTATATGGGGGTGTGTGCACGTGTGATTGTGGGTGTGTGTGTAAGTGCATATGTGAGCATGTGTGTATGTTTGGGCGTGTTGTGTGCGCGTGTGGGGTGTGTATGTGGGTGCGTCAGAGTGTGTGTCTGTATAACTTAGTGCGGGTGTGCACCCTTAATTTAATTGCACATGTTAGTTCATGTGTTTGCGAGTGTGCGTGTTAGTGCTTATGTGAGTTGCGCCGACTATTTTTACAGCTGCGCTGATGCGATTTAGCATATGCGCATCTACGTACATGTAGGTACACACACAGTTCTACTATTTGTATAAATGGCTGTGGGCCTATTAATTTTGTACGGTCTTGCCTATGCGATGTGTACATAATGTCACCTTGTACCATCAGTTCAGTTCCGCGTCTCGTCCCTCAAGATTCATCCCTGTCCTCGTTTGTGCATCCTCCATCCATCTGGTCCTCGGACGTTCTCCTCTCCTCCACACGCCAGCATCATGCATTTACATATGTAGACTATAATTACATGTTAACATTAAACAAGCTAAATTGTCAGCGTGCGTCTATATGCATCTTTGTATATGTATCTACAATGTACAATAAAATTACTAAATAAAATCATCATCTGAATGTTACAATGTTTAAAATTCTTAATTAAAGAATTAACATGTATTGGGAACACACACGCGCACACACTCACACGTAAACACTCACACGTAAACACTCACATGTAAACACTCACACACACACACACACACACACAAACACACACACACTCACTCACTCACTTACACACACGCAATCACGCACACTGTATCGTCGTTGTACCATCCCCGCAGTGACCTGTAATAAGTCTTCGGCCAAGTTATAATGGCACAATTACCGGAACGGGATACCAGCATGATCATTCGATATGCCACTGTCTGCAAACACTACTCACACCACTGCGTGTAGCGGATGCTGTGTCTGTCTAGGATAGAATCTGCGCTTTATGGTCCGCAAAAGCTCATAGCTAGACGTTGGAGTCATACCATAAAAGGGCAAGTGATTAAAATTATATGTATAATAATAATTAAAAGCTATACATAAACCGTTTATTAAATATCGTAAACGAAGTCTCGACTGTAGTGCCCAAATTGCCTAAGAAATAGAAGTCATGGGAACCACGTTATTCACAGGCGTTGACTCAAAACTTAATAGCCTATTCGATAGCCGAGTTCCGAATTGTCGGGTTACCATCTGACTTTATTCTATGACCGTGAAATATTGTCGGGCCTATATGCGGCGTTGGCCTATAGGATTGATCTGCTGTGAGAACATGGACCACTATTTTAGTAGGCTATTTATTAAATCAATTCACGTTCTGTAAATAAATCGGCCTAATACGGAGTGGTCCAACATAAATGAACCGACCACCCTGTATTAGCTTTCAAGAGTGATAAATTGGATATAATCCCGAACTTGTTTTTATTTATTTCTCGCATTTGCTAGCCTATCGCCCATGCAAGCCTTCTACACAGAGGCTCTCCCCACTGCAGAGCGGACACTGCATTAGAGTTTCACGCCGAAGCGCACAAGCATTTGCGAGTGAAGGATTACTTGTTAATTAAGGTTTCATAATGTAATGATTTAACAACAATTACCTGCCTTTCAGCGCTGTACGCAATCGGTAAGACTTAGTTAGGTCCGGCTGTTCGAATTTGGTGTGCAGTTATTTGAGCATCATTATAAGTTCGTTAGAGTGGGTACCAACATTCCAACAATTCAACCTCAAGTTCCGGTATAATAGTTCTGATAAATCCAGACAAGTTGACACACTAGTCATAAGCCGATGTATTGTGTATACCACTGTCCAATACTGGACCGTTGTCAGTTCTAGACATAATTATTGGCCACCAGGGCGGATCCAGGATCCAGAGGGGTCAATCCGGCCATGCCCCCCCCCCCTTTATGAAATGCCATTGGACGTGGCCTCCATCAGGTTTCAACAAGCGT
Source organism: Lumbricus terrestris (assembly GCA_949752735.1). NCBI lineage: Eukaryota > Metazoa > Annelida > Clitellata > Crassiclitellata > Lumbricidae > Lumbricus > Lumbricus terrestris. Next base: position 27,636,657 of record OX457049.1, on the reverse strand, counting down.
TCAATCAATGCAGTGGGAAAAGGTGATAGAGGTAAAGCACAGCACCAGACCACCAACTAGATCTATCTTAGTATTGCATTGGAAAATGGTAAGCTTATATCTTTTCAAGACAATTTCGAGCAAAACAGATGGGAAATGACTAAAAAGGGTCGTCAGCTATCTATTTTGGCAGGCGAAAAATTGATATGTTTTAACTTTTAAGACATTTTGAGCCGAATGACTAAAAAAGTCATCAGTTTTTCTCAGCCGAAGATCGACGACATTTTTCTGACCCAAGGTCACAAATTTTGGCCTCCCCCTTCAAACATTTCTACCAGCTAACCTGATTTGCTTTTTCACAGAACACTTGAAACATTTAGAACACTTAAGGACCTGTGCAATTGCAAAGTCACTAAATAAATGAGAGTTGTTATGCTTTAAACATTGCTTAGGACACTAAAACCAATAAGAATTATTTTAAATTTTGATTACAGGAAACATTTTTTCAATTATGTGCATTTTTCAATAATTGGGATAGAATGGTTTATCCCACCCGGATACTCTATAACCGGTATATTCCACCCCCTCGGATAGCTGTAAGGGAGGATTGAATATCCCGTTACAACGGCAAAAAGCAAATCCTGTTTGTAACACCGACAGCGCGTATAATTGCAGCGCATGCCGACAGTTTGAACGTGCCTATTATCAGGGCTACAAGATTTCGGAAAACTTTATCGCGAGATCACGTCAAAAAGTCGCCAAAAATCGTGAGATAAACAGCTGACGGTTCATGAGCTCGTTTATTACGTCAAAGACGCAGGACAACAGCCAAACAACAGAAAATGTGAAATAAAAAAGTATACCCAGAACATTTTTAAGGAAATTAATGAAGATAGTGATAAAACTAGATAAAACTATTATTTTAGATATCTGGTAAAACATACCCACATATATAAACGCCTAGTCTATTGGTTTCATACAATGACACAATGACATGAGCCTAAAGCTGCTGTGCTAGCGCACTATCAATGCAATCGTCAGCCATCTTTCTCAACATGACCGTGTTCTGGAGGCGTGAAGATTGACATTGCAATGCCTAGGTTCAAGATGGCCGCATGTTGCAACGCAAACCGCGCCACATCAAAATTTGGTGTGACGTTTTGCGAACTAGCTTAATTTGTTCACAAAATCACCAGTGAACTGAGCATGGTGACGCAATTTCTATTAACTTTTCAATTGGTTTACGAACCCAACGACCTTATATATATATATAATATATATATATATTACTAGATGGAGCTTCCTGTGTTAAGCTGCCCGGTGACGTTGAGGCAGCGTAGAAAGAGCAGGAAATAAAAATTTACGAGTGCGGTATTAACTACGGAGCCACAGCGTATGCAAACAAACGCACATCGTTGCAGCAAAGTCGTCGATTTATTTTATAAATGGACATTTTAGAGCATGTTCTAAAATCACTTACGAATGAAATGTTAATAGTTGCTGTTTAGAACGTTCGCCGTAAAAAAATTGCATCCCTACGCATCGCAATATTTTTGGCCTGTACCGTTGGTTTTTACATATCCGCCATTTCCCTGCACACAAGATGCCTCAGCACAAACCACGTGGTCCCAGCGGCCTGTACGAACCATTTATTAAGCATACATAGCATTTATTGAAGTAAAATGGCAGTGATCGACCCTATCTTCACAATCATGCTGTCGCTCCGAACTTTTGTAGTAGGCCTACAATTTCACGTATCTTCGCCCACTTTCTCAAAACGACAACACTTGCCAGGTAGATTAATAACAGCTAATCTACACATATGCTGAAAAATAGGCCAAGTGCCCGTAACCCTCGTACATTGGTCGCAAATTTCTTAGGTCGTAATAGAAAGACGCTAGTCAGAAGATGCGTGATGAAACAAATGACGTAAAAATTTAAATGTCGAGTAATTTGGTGCATAGAGAAATGGTGTATTTATTAAAAGGTAGGCAATACCACAAAAGTCTGGTCACGGTAATAGTAATGTATTGATGTTAATTTTTGAGAATTCAGAATGTCGCCGTGGCGACCGCGAGACAATTCAAAAGAAGCCGAATATTGCGAGGTGTATGGCGAAGTCGAAAATCTTGAACGCAAGCGCTATGAAATGGAGCCCAACTCCCGCTATTCGTGGAGACCTGGCAACTCTGGCCTATATAACCCATAATGCGGCCTATCAGAGATCTAACTGCGAGAAATTGCATCTGAAAATAGCCAATCACAGAAAGTGATGCGTTTAAAAAATGAGCAAAGATTTGAATTATTGGAGATGACCATTTTTAACATTTATGATTTCCACTTTCCAAATAATTTATGACCGAAACTGAAAAAAACCGCTGGTCGAACTGTGAGAGACAAAGAGAATTTTTCTAACTGGTGATAGCTAGATATAATTATGTGTCTTGATAATGATGTTTCAGCCCATGATTATGATGATGATGATGATGATGATGATGATGATGATGATGATTATGATGATGATGATGATGATGAGAATGATGATGATGATGATGATGATGATGATGATGATGATGATGATGATGATGAAGAGAATGATGATGACGATGATGGTGGTTTATGCGGTGTTGATGACGGCGATGAAGACACTATTGATATCGATGCTATTGTGCTGCTGCTGACGACGTTGTTGTTGATGATTGTTTCGATTATGACGGTGCTGAAGGTAACAATGAATAACGATGAACTTGTAAGATAGAGATGTTTATATATATATATATAAATTATATCATTTAGGATGACGGAATGTGCAGATGGATTGAGAGACGAAGAACTGGTCTCTGCTTTCATCGTCGGAACATGTCGACTGCTTCCAAAGTCTTTTTCGGTTCCATTTGATCACATGCATGACTTAATAGGATCATTCGGCTCTGAATCAAAGGCTTATACAATCTGCTGTGGCAGCGCTGTGGAGTTCTATATCCGACCGCTAAATTCATGTATTGACGATACTGACATCTTAGTCATCAAAGCAGATGAACTAGGTTTCAGCGGTGAGTCTGTTGTGCTGCCAATTGATCAGAGTGGCCTTTCCGACACGATCCTTTGCTACGAGATAGAACCATGCCAGCTGTGTCCAGGTTTTGTTCGACTACGAGTTTTGGGTAATATGAACTTTAATTGGAGATATAAGAAGTACGAATACAGCCATACAGCTCATACAAATTTCCTCATGTCCCCAAACATGAATAAAATGCCAGATTGTATTTCCAGTTTATCTCGTGCACGAAATGATTTTCCAAGCGTTAGAAACGGCCCAGCAATTGTACATAAGGATGAAATAGCACCTGGTTTTTATGTCCAACGTGACAACGTTTTTAGCGTGTGGTGTCCTCAGTGGCCTAAAGCAGCCGAAGGTTGGCTTAAACGACCTAGGAATAATGGATGGCCGACGACTGATACGATCGCCGAGGTTGTACAAAACGGTTGTCATGTTGTATACGTTCAGCATCGTTCCTGCAGAGAGGATATAAAACAGTGGAGATTTTCATTCTCCATGGCTGAGGTAATTTTACTCCAGAGCTGGACTCCCATTCAGCAGATTGTCTATCATCTGTTGCGCTTCTTCGCGAAGAAAGAATTAATTCAAAAGGATTGTCTAAAGGAAGATGAGGTTCTCTGTACATACCATTTAAAGACTCTGATGCTGTGGACTTGTGAAGAGATGTCGTCGGAATGGTGGAATACTTCTTCTGTTATTAAGATCTGCTGCGAGTTGCTACAAAAACTTTCAGAATGGCTAAAGAAAGGATGCTATCCGAACTACTTTATCCCTGAAGCAAATCTATTTCATGAGCCATTACACTCGACAATTATCGACAACATTAAAAGACGATTAAACGAATACCGAGATTCTGTGATTCTTTGTCATTGGTTCGAGGAAAATTACATTAAGTTTTTCTTTCGGACACATTTCAAGACAATAGGCGCGATGCCCCATTTTGTGAATTTCATGTTACCTCTTCTAGAATTTTGGAGAACGAATGATGCAGAAACATTGGACGTTTTAGTCTTGACCACATTCAAAAATTCTCACAGATGCCGTCTCAAACTTATACAACAGGGACGCAGTTCAGGACTGCGCCATATCTTCACAGCAGGATATCGTTCAATATGTTTACAGTTGATTATAAACAGTTTACTGTCAGATCTGCCAACAATACAGAACGTCTCATGTCTCACGTACTATGACATCGTTCTGCATATTTTGCATGCCGCATATGGCATTGGTTGCGGTCATATTTCCTGGCATTGCGGTCTCTCTGTTGAGATTGTCAACGCGATTTCAATGCAACCTAAAAATGTAAAATCTCTGCATCATATATTTCCGACAGACTTCAGGTTTTCCGAAACTGATCACAGCAGTCGGATTCAATTCATCCGAGCGCAAACTATCATGGTCAATTTAACTGGATCAAATAATCGTTCAGAATTTCAACTCGTATCTATCTTGTCAAAAGAATTTCTCAGAAAATCTATAGAATATGGCGAAGTTGATTCCAATGGCATTGTTCCTGCAGCTTTGGCCTATCTTGCGTCCCTCCATTTTGCAGCATCAGAATATCAAGAAGCGATACGTTTATGCTCGGCAGTTCTCGAATATCATTCTGCTCAAGAGGAAAATGAAATATTGAATGCAGGCTGTGTACTGTTTATTGACGATATTGCAAGAATCATTGGATTGCGTGTGCTCCACAAGACGATTACCATCAGTTGGCCTAAACCCAATCTTCATTGCATTGGTAGGCGGCTCTATCTTGATCTGCGTCTTTCGCCAAAGGTATTTGCCCATTATATATTTGTAATATCTCATCAAAAGGCAGATAGTCAACTGCATTTTACTCATGATGTACCACAATCAGCATTTTCTATGGACGAGTATTTGAAGACTCTTTTAAAGCCACAATTTGCAGTTTCGAGCATGTTTAATAATTTCAATGCTGTCAGACAGATACTTTATCGCCGCGTGGACATATTCACGGAGATCAGGACAACATCTGCGTATGATATCTTGGTTAATGAAAGAGTAAATGAAGTTCTAATGGAATATGCTTTGGAAAATATGACAACATTTTACAATGCAATTCGCAAAGACTTCGGCATCCAGTGCAATACAGCTGAATGCTATCGTGCTATGTACCTTTACAATTGCCACAAATACGACGAAGTGCTGACTTTGTGCGAACGAATTCTTCACGAGTCTGATCTGCCGAACAATTTAAAGGAATGTTTATTTGCGAATCTTTTACTGTTACCTCCGATTGACTCCTTTTTCGATCGTGACGTTCAATCTTTGCTGGGTCTTCACACTCTTTTCTATTATTTATCTCCCCTGAATAAGGACATGGGGGAAGCCAAGATATCTGCCGAATCAACGTTTGAGCAATGTTTTGCTCGACTCGTTTACCATCACGAGTGTGACCTCCTGTTTCTTCTCCAATATAGATCCACTAGATGCTCCTACAATATTGGAAGACATTTTCTTGCAAGATATTTGAAAGTGAGATGTTGTATCGATTGTAATCGTCCATATATCGAAGCGATTTCTGAATTTGCTGCTCAGAAAATTAATCTTCCTTTCGAACACATCATTCGCAGTTTCCTTCTGAGAAAACTTCGTTTCATTTAGAAAGCATCTCAATTATTTCACCGTGCACATCAGTGACTAAATTTTGTTTTGTGGTATGTGGCTGCTATCATAATATTTATAATAATATTATGAATTTATAGGTCTACTATAATTGTTGTCATTATCTTTCCCTAACTTGAGATCATCCGCTCATGCTAGCAGTGTTATTATAATAATTTTGTTACCCGAGGTATCTATAATCCCTCAGGTTTCAGATATCGCTAAGAGATTCAGAATATCAAGAAGCGATACGTTTATGCTCGGCAGTCCTCGAAGATCATTCTACGCAAGAGGAAAATGAAACATTGAATGCAGGTTGTCTGCTGTTTATTGACGATATCGCAAGAATCATTGGATTGCGTGTGCTCCACAAGATTATTACCAGCAGTAAACCCAATCTTCATTGCATTACTAGGCGACTCTATCTTGATCTGCGTCTCTCGCCAAAGGTATTTGCCCATTATATAGCTGTAATATCTCATCAAAAGGCGACTAGGCAACTTCATTTTTATCACGTGGTACCACAATCAGCATTTACTATGGACGAGTATTTGAAGACTCTTTTGAAGCCACAATTTGCTGTTTTGAGGATGTTTAATAATTTCAATGCTGTCAGACAGATAACTTATCGCCGCGTGGACATATTCACGGAGATCAGGAATACATCTGCGAATGATTTCTTGGTTAATGAAAGAGTAAATGAAGTTCTAATGGAATATGCTTTGGAAAATATGACAACATTTTACAATGAAATTCGCAAAGACTTCGGCATCCAGTGCAATACAGCTGAATGCTATCGTGCTTTGTACCTTTACAATTGCCACAAATACGACGAAGTGCTGACTTTATGCGAACGAATTCTTCACGAGTCTGATCTGCCGAGCAATTTGAAGGAATCTTTATTTGCGAATGTTTTACTGTTACCTCCGATAGACTCTTTTTTCGATCGTGACGTTCAATCTTTGTTGGGTCTTCATACACTTTTCTATTACTTATATCCCATGAATGGCGACATGGGGAAAACCGAGATATCTGGCGAATCAACGTTTGAGCAATGTTTTGCTCGACTCGTTTACCTTTATGAGTGTGACCTCATGTTTCTTCTCCAATATAAAGCCACTTATTGCTCCTACTTTCTTGGAAGACATTTTCTTGCGAGATATTTGAAAGTGAGATGCTGCGTCGACTGTAATCGTCCATATATCGAAGCAATTTCTGATTTTGCTGCTCAGAAAATTAATCTTCCCTTTGAACACATCATTCGCAGTTTCCTTCTGCGAAAGCTTCGTTTTATTTAGAAAGTATTTCAATTACTTCACCGCATCAGTGACTAAATTTTGTTTTGTGGTATGTGACTGTTACAACAATAGGCTATTAATAATATTATTATGATATTAATATCTACTAAAATTGTTGTCGTTATCTTTCCCTAACTTGCGATCATACTATTAATGATGCTATCAGTTTTATTATAATTAATATTATTATTTTTTACCCGAGGTATACTGTTATAATAATCCATCAGGTTTCAGATATTACTAAGAAATTTTAACTCTAGAGTGGCCATCCATGTCAAGATCTGAAAGAACAAAATTATTGTTATTATTATAATAATTCATTCATTATTATTATTACTATTATTATTTTTATTATTATTATTATTATTATTGTTATTATTGTTATTATTATTATTATTATTGTTATCATTATCATAATAATATTGTTGCCATTATAATTATTATTTTTGTTCATTCAGGAATTTACATGGCGCATTTTCAAGGGGACTACTCAGAGTAGCTCCCGAATTTAGCACGGCAAAAAGGACAGTTTCGAGTTTAATTTTTTTAAATGTCTCAGTAATAACCTCAGGAAGTAGACCTAGTTCCTGTGGGAGCCCATTCCAGACAACTGAGCCGATGACAGAAAAGGCTCTATTCTGCATCGTTGCAGTTCGTGCAAATGGGATCTAGAGCAATCCCTTTTGTGCAGAACGGAAGGGCAGTGGTCTTGGGTGCTAGTGGAGTAACAAAGCTCTCTTAAGTAGTGTGGGGCAATTCCAAACTGGCATTGCCTAACTAGAGCAGCGATACTAACTTCAATGCGCTGCCGAGTAGGAAGCCAGTGAAATGTCTCCAGCATATAACTGGATACATAATCAAATTTAGGGATATGTCCAATTAAACGTGCTGTTAGTTAGAGCAATGCAACTATATTAATATATAGTTGCATTGTATTGTATTGTATCAAATATATTTCTATTATATCATTATATAGTTGTATTATATTATTATATAGTTGTATTATATTTGTGAGCTAATTTTGTATAACGTATAGTGATCAGCTAATTGTTGAGCGTATGGATAGGCCAGCTCAAGGTCAGCTAATTGTTGAGTGTACAGACAGACAGGCCAGCTGACTGAGTGGCGGGAAAGTGCCGCGGCGCGTCGTCGCCGGAGAGAGAGAGAGAGAGAGAGAGAGACAGACAGACAGAGAGAAGGACAGTGCGACCGAAGAGAGAGTGTACGCTGAGAGTGAGAGAAGTTGTAGAAGGAGTGCTAGTCGTGTGTAGAAGACGTTAGAGTAGTAATATAATAAGATGGCGTTTCTGTCGTGCAATTGAATTGTTTGTCGTCGTTGATGCATTGTTGTGTTGTTTGTGAATATTGGAAATCGAAGAAGAAAATACAAGAAACTGATCTTTGTTGTAAGTGAACAAGTTTAAGAACTTTAGACACTTATAACCTAGCCATAGCTACCGCAGTACAGTGAATAGGTTAGGCCTAGGCTGCGCTGCAGAACTAAAGAAGAGACTGGAAAATCGTGGGTGATTGTGGAAGATCACATTTGGTGACAGCGGTGGGATAGTCAATCCAAGTTTACGGACGGAAGGATATTTACGAACGGTGGGATTGTCAATCCAAGTTTACGGACGGAAGGATATTTACGAACGGTGGGATTGTCAATCCAAGTTTACGAACGGAAGGATATTTACGAACGGTGGGATTGTCAATCCAAGTTTACGAACGGAAGGATATTTACGAACGGTGGGATTGTCAATCCAAGTTTACGGACGGAAGGATATTTACGAACGGTGGGATATCGTATCCAAGTTACGGACGGTGGATATTGTCAATCCAAGTTACGGACGGAGGGATATTTACGAACGGTGGATCTTTGTTTCCAAGCTATGGACAGTGGATTTAAAATCATTACGAGAAGCCGACCTCACGGGAGAAGGAGAATGAGCATTTGATCAACCGGAGAAGCATTCCGAGCATCCGAACAACTGGTGAGAAGATACAACGGGCATACGAACGACATTACGACAACGCAACGCCAGAGAGAGGTATACAAAACTCGCTCCTTGAATAAACAAGCAATAAGAATTAAAGTCAACCAATCACAGCAATCATAGCCACTCCCTCGATTTCTTCACGGAAATCATTTGAAGTAAAGAAGTAAGATGGAGAAACTTACAGAACAAAAACAAGCTAGTATAAAAAAAGATGTCTTCTGATCGAATAATAAAATTATTAATGGAAGCTGGTCTAGACGTGGAAGAAGTCGAAGAGATGTCAAGGGAAAATTTGATGAGAGCTTTAGCAGAGGTTTGGCTAAAAAAGGAAGCTGAAGAGAAAGGCGCTGTGGGTGGGGCTGAGGAGAAACCACAGGCTATGTCTATGGAGGCGTTGATGCAATTTATGATGATGAGGGAGGAGCAACGGAGACAAGAAGAGAAAGAGAAAGAGGAGAAACGTAGACAAGAAGAGGAGAAACGTAGACAAGAGGAGAAAGAGAAAGAGGAGCAACGGAGACAAGAAGAGAAAGAGAAAGAGGAGAAACGTAGACAAGAAGAGGAGAAACGTAGACAAGAGGAGAAAGAGAAAGAAGAGCAAAGGAGACAAGAAGAGAAAGAACGGAAACAAGAAGAGAAAGGGAAAGAGGAGAAACGGAGACAGGGAGAGAAAGAGAAAGAGGAGCAACGTAAGCAAGAAGAGAAAGAGAAAGAAGAGAAACGGAGACAGGAGGAGAAAGAGAAAGAGGAACAAAGGAGACAAGAAGAGAAAGAACGGAGACAAGAGGAAAAAGTAAGAGCAGAACAAGCAGAAAGGATGAGACAAGAAGAGATAGAGATGCAGAAGCAGCAGTTCCAGCTTCAGTTAGAACAACTGAAAAGAGATCGTGACGAAGCTGAACGAAGAAGAATGGAATTGATGATAGAATACGAGAGGGCAAGGAAAAGTGATGAAGAAATACGGAAACAACAAATTGAAGAGCAAAAGGCTCGCGAGGAAGTCAAGGAAGCCATGCGTTTGGCAGAATTACAAAGAGCCGAAGAGATTCGACAGGAAGAATTGAATATGGAGAAAGAAATTTTGGAAAAGGCGGAACGAGAAAGGGAAGAACAAGTACAATTAGAACAAAAGAAACTCGCTCTTAAGGAAGCTCAGCTCCGAGAAATGGCTATAGAAAAGGAGGAACGCAGAAAGCAGTTAGAATTGTTGCAGCAGAAGATAGAACAAGAAGAACTGCGTAGGGAAGAAGATCAAAATAGACTGAGGGAACGAAATGAAGACGAAAGAAGAAGCCGTGAGGAGTTAGAACGAAATAGGATCCGAGAAAGTGAGACAATGGTGTCTAAGATTAAGAAGATAGGTGATGCAATGAAACACGTGTTACCTAAGATGCCATATGATATGATGGAGGAGCCATTATATTTTGAGACAGTTGAGAATGCATTCAACAGTTTTACGGTGGAAAAGCAGTTTTGGGTCAAATTGCTGTTGCCACTAATGACACCAAGAGCGAGAACGGTGTTAAACCGATTGTCTTTTGATGATCTAGACAATTACGACATAGTGAAAGAACATTTACTGAAAGAATTCAAATTGACAGCGAGAGAATATCGATCACGATTTGTAGATGCGAAGAAAACGGCAGAAGAGACATACACTATGTTTACAGCAAGATTGAAGAATCTGTTGAACTATTATGTCAGAAGTAGGCGAGTGGGCAAATACTATGAGAAGTTATTTGATCTGTTGGTGGCGGATAAGTTGAAAGAATGTCTACCACCGGGTCCACTACAGTTTGTACTAGCAAAGGAGGGTACTGAATGCTTGGAAGCTAGTAATGTTGCAGATCTCGCAGACATACATGTGAACAATCGAATTGGTCTAATGTTTCAAGACAAACCGAAATATAAAGCATGGGGTAATAGTTCGAAGCAAACCAGGTGGAATAGTAGTAACAAAGAAACGGGAAGCCAAGCCAGAAGTAATGAAGTAAGGAAAGATAGTGCTCCTGGAAGACAGTTTGGTCAAGATAGAAGAGAAGCAACGGGTGACAGACAAATATATAGTCGAATTCCAGTGATGGGACGCCAAAGAGAAAGCAATGCAGCATATACTCCGTACAATTACAGACGGGAGAGCACTGAACAGAGAGGTATTGTGAGGAAACGTTGCCATAATTGTCAGTCAGACCGACATTTGATAAAGGATTGTCAAGCACCACCAAGAATGACAAATCTGAGAAATAGATTTACTCGAAGTGCAGAAAATTTCAGAGTAAATCAGATCCAAGTAATGAATGCACCTAATCAGCTGGAAGGACAAGACAACCGCGAAACGGAAGTGAAGTCAGTAATGAAGTGTACGCCTCAGTTTACTATACAGAGAGAAGTAGTAAAATCTGCTCCCATTACGGATACTTGTCGAGAAACAGAAAGTAAAGATCAGTGTCAACGTACGAAGAAGTCCTTACTACGGCATGTAGATGTAGAGATACGTGGAAATGATGACAGTTGTCATCCCGTGCAAGTCAAAGCGCTGATTGACTCTGGTACTGAGATTCCAGTAATCAATGAGGAATTATTGAAAGGAGCGACAGTAGAAGAAATTGGCAGAGTACATTTGCAATGTGTGGCTGGAGAACCCATTCCAGCTAAGTTGGTGAAAATAGAAGTGCGGATGAGTGGTCATAACGTACACGAAGGAGGAGATTTGAAGGGCAAGGGAGTAAATATCGCGCCATATTTAACCTTGGTATGTGCCAGCATTCCAGCAGTCTTGTGCAAAGATAACAAAGAAAAGTTCTTGCTGCATCCAGAAATAATTGCAGAACTGAAAGAGGTTCCACCAGTGAGTGTATTGCAAGGAGAATTGCAAGCGAATGTGACTACGAGAGCACAAAGTCGGAGAAGAGAAGTGGAAGAAGGAGAAGAGGAACAGCTAAATGAAAGTTTGCTAGACGATGACACAGAAAGCGATGATGAACAAAGCGTTCAAGAAGAAGAAGAAGGAGTAACATCCGGGAGCAATGAAATTGAAGAAGAGATGGTTGCATGTGAACGTGATGATTATGATGATTCTGGAAGTGATAGTGAAATGGACACGAGTATGAGAGATTTGTTTTCCGAGAATACGAGTGATGAAAGACAATTGGCAGACGCAAAGAAATTTGAAGAGCAGCAGAGAAATGACGAGTCACTGAAGTCGTGGTGGAAGATAGCTGAAGACAAAGGATCTGAGTTTAGTGTGGTGAATGGGTTGATGTATAAGAAGCATCAAATGTTGGACCAGTTGGTGTATCAGTTGGTGTTGCCGAAGGAAAGAAGAATTCAGGTGATGGAATTGGCGCACGAGTCAGTATTTGGCGGACATTTGGGAGAAGAGAAGACAAGAGAACGTATCAAATTGTCCTTTGTGTGGCCAAGGATGCGTAGAGATGTGGTGAAATTCTGCAAGTCTTGTGAGAAGTGTCAGTTGAAAGCACGAAGTTTGGTGATGGATCGAGTACCGATTACGCCAATACCAAGGGAGGATGTGCCGTTCAGAAGAATGACAATGGACGTCGTAGGACCAATCGAACCGACGTCAGCAGCAGGGCATAAGTATTGCTTGTGCATCGTAGACTCATGTACAAGATGGCCGACAATCTTTTTGATGAAGTCATTGTCTGCTAAGGCTGTTTGCGAAGCTCTGATGAAGTTGTTCATGGATGTGGGAGTTCCGTCAGTGATAACGAGTGATAGAGGAACGAATTTTACAGCCAGTCTAACGAGAGAATTTCTGAAATTGATGGGGTGTTGTCCTCGATTCGATTCGCCAGGACATCCAGAAGCGGCCGGATTAGTGGAGAGATGGAATCAAACGTTCAAGAAGATGGTTCATCATGTCATTGTGGAAAATCCGAGACAGTGGCATAAAATCATTCCATTTACAGTCTGGGCATTGAGAGAAGTGCCTAATGCAACTACAGGAGTGGCACCGTATTTGCTGGTCTATGGAAAGTTGCCGAGAGGGCCATTAACCATTCTTAAAGAAAGCTGGACCAAAGAGATAAATTTACCACCGAACATTGGAGTGCAACCGGCAAAGTACTTGAAGAATTTAAGAGCAGACATGGAAAAGGCCTTGACATTCGCCGAGAGCTGTGCTGAAGAAAAGCAAAAACAATTAATTTGCTGTATTTAACTAACCTATGTAAGTACAGGCGCCCTCTTGAGATTATCCTCGCCCCACCCCATGCAATAAATCCTAAATCCGCCACTGGAGAACAGATTATTGAGTTGGAATTTAACTAGTGCATGCTGGCGGATCTTCTTCGTATATTGGGCCTATATGTGGCCTACTTCGGTTAATTCCTACATCAGTGTCACGCATGGGGGCCCGCAGAAATTTTGCAGGAGGAGGAAAATACGACAATTAAGGTTAAAACAATTTGTAGCAAGGGGTTAAAAAATGGTAAGCAGGTAGTTAGGAACATGCATGGGTATTTTTCATAGAAGTTTCTTGATGTAAATTTCTCAGTTTCATTTTTTAAATTTTCAATATGAATTGTTTCTTTTTGCAGAGAAATTTGTTTAAAAAATCGAAAAGTATTAACTAAAAGTAGTTGAATTCTCCAATGCGAATAAATTTGTTAGAAACCCCAAAAGTAGTAGTGAGAAAAAACAATTTTCCTGGGGGAGGGGGGCAAGTGCCCCTCTTGCCTCTATGTGCGGCGCCTATGGTGTCACGATATTTAAACTTCAATCGTATCATTGTGTCATTTGATGTTAATCTGAAAATCATCTATAACTTAGCTTTTGACAACGTTCAGCTCCCCACCCACCCACGTAACGTCTCGTAACGTTTTCAATGAATAGAGCGTTACGCAATTATGCGCTGACCCAGGCTTCTGCTACTCTGTATCGTCGTTGTACCACCCCCGCCTTGACCTGCAGTAAATCTTCGGCCAACTTATAATGGCACAGTTACCAGAACGGGATGCCAGCACAGGGGCGGATCCAGGGGTGGCCAATCCGGCCATGCCCCCCCCATTTCAAATCACCATGGGACGTGGCTCCCATCCATGGTGGCCCAAAAAAATTCAGGGTGTCAGTCATGCACAGGAGAATTAATGTATAAATGTAATTAAAATCTATAAAAAAATAATGTATAAATGTAATTAAAATCTAATCTAAGTCTCTCACGCAATTGCATTGTCTTAATATAAAGCATCGAAATGAAACAATCTTTCAACAGAATCCAACTATGATTTATGGCATGCAATGTATGCTATTCGTGTATATATTCGTAGTAAATTGTAAAAACATTAACACCAATAAAGACAATTATAGGTAAGTACAACTAACTATTAATTACAAATCAAGTTAACACTAACAACAGTGTTTGGGATGTAATTTATTTTTTGCAGATGCCAACAAATTTCAGGGCGAAACATGTTAAGTTTTGAGTTTAGTCTATATGTGCAAGAAAATGCGGTGAATGATAACACATGTTTACTCCTTGTTTTTTATTTATATCTTACTATATATCATTCAGTAGTGGGAAGAATTTTATTTATAATAGTCGTAAAAAGTCATCAGTTTTTTAGAAGGAAAATTGAACTCCTTTTCGAAGATTTCTGACGGTTCGCTAAAACTTCATAAGTTTTTTGGGAAGCGAAATTAAACACCTTTTTTTAAATTTCGCACGGAAGAATAAAAAGTCATCGCTCTATTTAGACGAAAAATTAAACACCTTTTTTAACATTTCGCACGGATGACTACACAAAGTCATCAGATTTTTGGGATGCTAAATTGAACACCTTTTTTGAAAATTTCGCACGGAAGAATAAAAAGTCATCACTCTTTTTAGACGAAAAATTAAACACCTTTTTAAGACTTAGGACGGATGACTACAAAATGACATCAGTTTTTTGGGATGCGAAATTAAACACCTTTTTTGAAAATTTCGCTCGGAAGACTAAAAAGTCATCACTCTTTTTAGACGAAAAATTAAACACCTTTTTAAAGATTTCGCACGGAAGACTACAAAAAGTCATCAGTTTTTTTGGGATTCTAAATTGAACACCTTTTTTGAAAATTTCGCACGGAAGACTAAAAAGTCATCACTCTTTTTAGACGAAAAATTAAACACCTTTTTAAGATTTCGCACCTATGACCAAAACATGTCAACAGTTTTTTGGGAAGGAAAATTGAACACCCTTTTTGAAGATTTCCGGCGGATTACTTAAAAAAGAACATCTAGTTTTCGGGAAAGAAGTTTTTAAGTAAAGTCTATATTTATTGAGACCTTATGGCACTCTCATAAGCACTGAATAGTACAGCTATTTTGCTAAGATAACAGCTTAAAATGCTACCATTGCAATGTGAAAATTCAAAAAAGTTTCTGGTGGGGAGGGGCATATCCCCTCCCCACACCCCTCTCCTACCACTCTCGGCGCTGCGCGACTCATGATTGTCTTCAGACGGTCAATTATCTATCCCTCCGGAAACCTCAATCGCCCCAGATGTGGGGGCTAAATTAAACTCTGGTTTCGACCAAAAACGACTGAAAAAGTTCATCAGATTTTTCATCGAAAGATCAACGAACAATTTTCCGACCGAGCCCAAAAATTTTTTGGCCCCCCTCTTCGAAACGTTCTGGATCCGCCACTGTGACAGCATGATCATTCGATGGGCCACTGCCAGCAAGCACTGGTCACACCACTGC
This sequence comes from Lumbricus terrestris, assembly GCA_949752735.1. Lineage (NCBI taxonomy): Eukaryota > Metazoa > Annelida > Clitellata > Crassiclitellata > Lumbricidae > Lumbricus > Lumbricus terrestris. The sequence continues at coordinate 27,620,985 of OX457049.1, read as the reverse complement.
GTGTAGCGGATGCTGTGTCTGTCTAGGATAGAATCTGCGTTTTACAGTCCGCAAAAACTTATAGCTAGACGTTGGAGTCGTACCATAAGAGGGCAAGTGATTAAAATTATACGTATAATATTTAGACGTTATACTTAAACCGTTTATTAAATATCGTAAACGTAGTCTCGACTGTAGTGCCCAAATTGCCTAAGGAAGAGAAGTCGTGGGAACCAGGTTATTCACAGGTGTTAACTCAAGACATATAGCCTATTCGATAGCCAAGTGGAATATAGGTTACATGCAAGTCAAGTTCCGAATTGTCGGGTTCCCATCTGACTTTATTCTATGACCGTAAAATATTGTCGGGCCTATCAGGGGCGCCCGCAGGAATTTATTTCTGTGCCCACAACTATAGCACAAATCTGAAGCGAACGGTGATCGAAGCGGACTTTTCGCGACAATAACTATTATTACAGTCGTCTTGAAGGGTATCAGGGCTTAAAGTGTGGCAGGACGGTCATGGACGGCGTCCATGCACTTATTTTTACATATGAATGGCGCCGTCCTGCCAATTATTGACCAGCACAGTCTGTAAAGGTAAGGGCGTCCAGGCACTTCTTTTGGAAAGGTTGGGGGCGTCCAGGAACTTATTTTTCCAAACTTTATGCACTGAAGGGTATACTAGCTGTTTAATTTTCTTTACTCCAAATTTCTGCTGCGTGTGCCTCTGTTGATTTATAATTAGAACTAACATCACTTCAGCACACATAGTCTACCTATTAGACATTGGACCCGATTGTATGTCAGTGGTGCGGTGCGGTGCCTCAGACGGGGAAGATCAGCAAGCCTATAGTGGATATAACCGTGCACGGACACCCCTGTACAAGGGGTCCGTGATCTAGATATAGGCGTGATGCAAACCACTCTCTTCGCCCTCCTGTTTTGTATGTCAGCGCCCCTAATCATTTATAAGACCATGATATTATCATTGACCTGTCGTGGTGGTTTGCCAGAACGCGCTACGGAGCTATATAGCATGTCCCAAGGTTCGTTCTTTTCACAACCCCATTAAGAACATGCATCATTCATCGAGTCGGTTACGTATGCGTTAAATTATGCTTCACTAAAATAATATTGCTGTTCTGTCAGTCTGTAGTAAAATTAGGTCTATGTAAGCGGGGAGCCGAAGAGTAGGCCGAGAGAGAGAGAGAGAGAGAGAGAGAGAGAGAGAGAGAGAGAGAGAGAGAGAGAGAGAGAGAGAGAGAGAGAGAGAGAGAGAGAGAGAGAGAGAGAGATTGCATTATAACTAGATCTGTAGTGAAGCGCGCTCTTGTGCAAGACTTGTTTTGTTAAAGCGCGGTATAAATGACTAATTGTATTGTATTGTATAGAGAGGTACAATATCAACCGGTTTGCCACGAAAGATTGCTATATGACACTGAATTAATTAACCCTCACTTTTCCATTGAGGAAATGGTTTACTCTCAGGATGCAGACTAATAGTTCCGACGTCCAACAACCCCCGACCCAGTCAAAGAGCATGTAGACCCACAACCTACGAGTTATCCTAATTAACTTTTTTGTACCCTCTCCCAACACAGCCAGTCCAGCATCAGACGGGCCGGAGCTGCAGGCATATCCATCATTAAACCACTAGACATTCGCCTTGTCACGATTGTTTCGAGGAGTTTGCAATAATATTGCAATATTATAATAATTATAGCCTCTATCAAATTTCCAGCAAGGCCTACAGTCGGCATCTGAAGTGAAATCGCACAGCGCTTTGGATGCACCTATTTCTTCTCTCTTCCATCAGGCGTGGGTGGACGATGAGGCTATTAACTAGACTTCTCCAAACAGTTCTGTCTCTGGATGATGATGATGATGATGATGATGATGATGATGATGATGATGATGATGATGATGATGATGATGATGATGATGATGATGATGATGATGATGATGATGATGATGATGATGATGATGATGATGATGATGATGATGATGATGATGATGATGATGATGATGATGATGATGATGATGATGATGATGATGATGATGATGATGATGATGATGATGATGATGATGATGATGATGATGATGATGATGATGATGATGATGATGATGATGATGATGATGATGATGATGATGATGATGATGATGATGATGATGATGATGATGATGATGATGATGATGATGATGATGATGATGATGATGATGATGATGATGATGATGATGATGATGATGATGATGATGATGATGATGATGATGATGATGATGATGATGATGATGATGATGATGATGATGATGATGATGATGATGATGATGATGATGATGATGATGATGATGATGATGATGATGATGATGATGATGATGATGATGATGATGATGATGATGATGATATTCGTTTATTCAAATTCAATCTGACACACCGCAGAACGATTACAGGTACAAGTTATACGAAATACGGCCAGCTTCACACGCAGTGGGGTAGCTACCATGTGTGCAATGTGTGCAAAGCACACGGGCCCACGACCTCCAGGGGCCCACAGAGATTGTTGAATTATTAGCCTATAATCTAACCTAATTTGTAATTCACATTATTTTGTGACAGATGTAGTTTTTGTGAACATATACTTGCATTAGGCTACTTCGCTACTTTACTGACGTCTGTCAAATGCCGTGCAGGCAGGTACATGTAGGTAGGTAGGCATATACTGAATTCCCTTGAACTTGTTTTTCGTCTCGAGTCATGACGGTCAAAATTTGATTGCGCAATTATGCTAGTGTGTGTGAACGACAATAAATAATACAGGTCTAATTCAGTTTTAAGTTGAGAACAGTAAACGAATCATACCCGCATCTGTTTTTGCTCCCAAGCGAATCATACCCTCATCTGTTTTTGCTCAAAGCTTTCATATGCAAAGGTCAAAGGCATGCCTATGTTACTGTTTAGGATAGGTGCGATCATATCCGCCTATCAGATCTCTCACGTTCTTGACTTCTTGTAGTGCAATTAAATGGTGCGCCGCAGAAACTTCATACCTGCCACAGGCATGCTCGTGTATATTCCGGTCATATGCTGGGTATAGTAACGGTAGTAAACTGACATCTCCCTCAATCAGAGTGAGAATTTACCGGGAGTTTGAGGCCGTTCAACCCTCGCTGTAGTCTTTCTTAGGGTCACATAGTTAAGTCTTTTCACCTTTCCACAACAAACTTCACGTGGATCATAGTAAAATCCCAGTTATTTTTCAACCATTCTCACACTGCTCTCAAATCTTCTCAGCTCTCATCCCAAAATCAGGCAGACACCAAATTGAGCAAGTGTGGATCAGGGTTTTAGGAATTCATGTATTTGCTCCAATTTTTGCACTTGTAAAGAATATTGCTAACTTATTTTTATGTAGGGCCTGTTAAGAAACGAAGCGGATCACTTAGTAAACGATAAGATTTTAATAAGATTAATCGCCATGATCCAGAACTGAACTTAGCTGTCATTCAGCCATTACCGGAAAAGGAAGAACTGTACTCGAGAAAGAAGAACTGACGACTACATAATGTTAGGATAATCATAGTCGTTATATAGCGCTAGATCTATAAAGTCCAACACCCCTCCTTAACGACTACTTTACCATAACATCTTAACAAAGAATAAACTGTTCTCTCAATTTAGCCCAATTTCACTAGTAAACTTCCTAGTTTTAACTGCTTCCAAAGGCTTAGCTAAGAGATCAGCTATCATGTGTTCACTAGAACAATACTTAATGTCTAGTTCCTTCTTTCTGTACATTTCCCGTACGAAATGATATTTAGTTCCGACATGCTTTGTTCTGTAACTGTTTCAAAACACCCGGATCTTTCATGACCATAGTTTTATTCATAAGTTCTTCAAACTTCTTTAACATTGTATATTTTGTCGATGCTACAATCAGGTCATCCACATGAATTGAGATGTAAATCCATCCATCATCGTACTGTTTTGAATATAAACATTGATCATTGTCACTTCTCTTGTATCCATCAGTGACAAGTACTTCATTGAGCTTTTTGTTCCATTCATTTGCTCCTTGTTTAAGTCCATATAAATTCTTTTTCAATTTACAGACTTCTGTAGTGCCTTTCTGATATCCATCAGGTTGTTTCATGTAGACTTCATGAGATAGTTCACCATTCAGGTAAGCTGTTTCCACATCATAGTGTTTTACTATCATGCCTTTAGAACCTGCTATAGTCAAGATAGTTCTCAGAGTTGATGGTTTTGCTACTGGAGCAAATACTTCATCATAATCTTCTCCAAATTTCTGAGAATATCCTTGTGCTACTAAACGAGCTTTATATCTTGTTATATTTCCCTTTTCATCTTTCTTGATTTTGTAAACCCATTTGCTACCAATGGCTGTTTTGTTTTCAGGTAATTCTGTTAAGACCCATGTTCCATTTTCATTCAATGATTTCATTTCATCATCCATTGCTTTCCGCCAGGATTCTTGTTGTTGACAAGATATTGCTTCCTTGTAACTTCTTGGTTCTGGCTCAACTGTTGTTATTTTATTCATGGTTTCAATTAGTCTTTCGGGCGGTTTCGCCTTGTTGACTCTTTCTGATCTTCTTAAATTTACCTGAGTGTCTGTAGTTTCTGTAATTTCCTTATCAGGCTGTGTAATTTCTTCCTCGGGTAATTGATGTGTCGGAAAAAGAATAGTTTCATCATCAAAATCTGCATTTGATGACAGTTCTTCAATGTCCAAATCAAAATCACCCTCTGTTGACAAATGTGGATCTGTCTCGAGAAAAATTACATCTCTACTGACGTATACTTTGTTGGTATTCACATCTAGTAGTCTGTAACCTTTTGTGCCTCTTTCATAACCGACGAAGGTCAATTTCTTGGCTTTATCGTCCAATTTCTGTCTTTTCTCTGCAGGAATTGCTACGTACGCCTTAGATCCGAATCTCTTTATGTAGCTTAAATTTGGTTTTCTTTTGTTCCATCTTTCATAAGGAGTGCCTTCAATACCTTCAACTGGTAATCTGTTCTGTAAATGGTTTGCTGTCATTATGGTTTCACCCCAAAATTGTAGCGGTAGATCTGCATCCTTTAACATGCATCTTGTCATCTCGGTGAGATAACGATTCTTTCTTTCCGCACAACCATTCTGTTGAGGAGTATAAGGGTTTGTGAATTCTGCTCGAATTCCTTCACTTTTCATAAAATTCTGTAACCTTTGAGCTGTGTATTCCCCTCCTCTATCTGATCGAATTCTTTTCGGTGTTTTACCAAACCTTGTCTGAACATGCTTTACGTATTCCTGAATCTTTTCAGGTACTTCAGATTTATTTGCCAATAAATACACTTCTGTATATTTACTGTAATCATCAATCATCGTCATGAAATATCTTTTCCCACCAGGTGTTGTTGTCTGCATTGGTCCACAAACATCTGTATGTATTAAGTCTAGAATCTCATCTGACTTGGAATCTGACTTCTTTGGAATTGACTTTCTTGTCATCTTTGTTTGAATGCAACATTCACACACACTTGAGAATTTACACGGCTTGATGATGATTCCTGATACTTTATTCTGATTCACCATGTTTTGTATGGCTTTTGGATCTCTGTGTCCCATTCTGTTATGCCAAACGTGTATGCAACCTGTGCAGCTTTGTGCAACCTGTGCGATATGTGTTTCCTTTACTTTATTCGTTTGGTCAGAGATTCTCAATTCAAACAAATCATTTTTGTCATCTGCAATTGCTATTGCTTCTCCATCCTTTATGATAGTGCATTTGTTTTCCTTGAATCTCACTTCACAACCTTTACTGACAAGTTTCTTTACTGAAATTAAATTTCCTTTCAATTGTGGGACGTACAAGACTCCGCACAATTTTGCAACATGTATCTCTCCGTTTTCCTTTATGAAATTTATCATCACATCACCACTTCCAGCTGTTTTAATCTTTCGACCATCAGCGAGAAAAACTTCACTGTTGTGCTGTCTGTTAATGTTCAAGAAGAAATTTCTGTTACTGCACATATGTGTTGTTGCACCGGAATCAACGTGCCAAACACTGTTAATGTCCTTTTCGTTTGCTTTAAGACATGTATGTGCTACACTTTCTGTTGGTTTTTCTTCATTGAAATTTTCTCTCAACGTTTTAACCGCATGGTCTGGATTTCTTTTCTTCCACTGGATGTACTTTCTGCAATCTCTTTTTAAGTGGTTAGATTTCTTGCAGAAGTAACATGTGCGACGTTCCTTAGGATTTGTTTCTGGTTCTGTTGCCTTTAAAACTTTTAATTCCTGTCCTTTATGTGTTGAGGAATTACTTGTCCTTCTTGTAAACTCTTCAAGGAGTTTGTTTTTGACTAATTCAACAGTCAAATCACCTTCAGGTCTGCTTTCTAATGCCGTAATCAGTGTCCCGTAACTTTCTGGAAGGCTACTGAGGAAGAAAGCAACTGTTAAATGCTCTGCCAACGTTTCTCCCAACGCCGTGAGCTGGTCAATTAAATTTTCCATTTCCGCAAGATGGTTTTGCATATCACCATGTTCTGTTAACTTTAATGCACACAGTTTTCTCAATAAATTGACTTTACTGGACAGTGTTGCCTTTTGATAATACTTCTTTAATTGTTCCCATGAATCTTTTGCCGTAGTTTCTTTCCTTATTAGATGAAGTTGGTTGTCTTCAACTAACAAACCTATAGTGGCTCTTGCTTTTCCATCTTTACTTTGCCACGCTTCCGTAATAGGATCGGGGGTTTCTTTAGTGACAGTGTCCCACAAATCCTCTTTAATTAACAGCAGTTCAACTTTAAACTTCCATGTCTGGTAGTTGCTATTATTCAGTTTTGCGATTTTACCTGAGCCTTTATCCGTCATCTTTATTCTTTCGGTGAAAAGAAATAATCAACTGTTTCTCGCATTTCTGTCGCGATGAAAGAAAACAGTCACGCTATACTGCGCTGTTGACCGGATTATCCTTATATGTCTTATTAAAGTTCTATTTCATAAACTTTTGTGATCATTACGTGCTCTAGGCTTGCTGGGCCCGTAACCTGTTAAGAAACGAAGCGGATCACTTAGTAAACGATAAGATTTTAATAAGATTAATCGCCATGATCCAGAACTGAACTTAGCTGTCATTCAGCCATTACCGGAAAAGGAAGAACTGTACTCGAGAAAGAAGAACTGACGACTACATAATGTTAGGATAATCATAGTCGTTATATAGCGCTAGATCTATAAAGTCCAACAGGGCCTACTATGAAAAAATTGATGATTGTATCGTTTTTGGTGTGCAAATTGCAAAACATGGACCGGAATTAATAGATGGATGATATTTTTCTGACAAAATGCTACAAAGAAAACTCAATGATGCCATGACATTGTTTTAAGTAGGCAGCTAATATTATAGGTGGAAAAGTCTGCAACGTGATAGATTTTAAATTATAAGTACTGGGGAAATCACTGCAGTTAGGTCTATAACACTTTAATTTATATGTTTCATTCATGCAGCTGCAGCAGGGCTTAAAGTGTGCCAGGAGGGTTATGGACGGCGTCCTGGCACTTATTTTTGAGGCTAGACGCCACTTATTTGGCCAGCACTGCCAGGACGGTCGTCCATGACTGCAGGGACGGCGTCCATGCAGTTACGGCAGGCCATACATGACTGCATGAACGACCGTCCATGCGTCCAGACAGCCATAGACGGCAACTCCTACTCCCCATCCCCACTTAATTTCCCCATTCCTCTCACCCAGTGTTTATTATAATATAATTATACACGGTGCGTTGGCTTCAGGGAGATGGATAGGGTAGAGACAAAGAGGGCGCGCGCTCGCGAGCGAGATAGAGATGAAGACAGACAGACAGACAGAGGAGAGGAAGGTAATTAGGGGCGTCCTGGCACTTCTTTTTTATACTTTAAGCACTGAGCTGCAGCAATCATGTTTTTTTCTCTCTGAATGAGTTGTGTTACATGCGTTGGGCGGCTGGGCCTAATAGCAAATGCCATAGATTAGTTTTGTGATCTTGATTGCAAGAGCGAAACGATACCAGCCTTACAGGGCCAAACAGAGGGCCCATGCGGGACCCCTGCACACGGGCCCACAAAAAGCTAGCTACGCCAATGAGGTCGCCTACAACAGGTTCTGTAACTTAACACTAATGGCCTAAGTGTTGGAACGCTCCTGATCGGGCAAGCCAGGAGTGGGAGGGTCTAACTTATTTTTCGACAGACCCGAGGCAAATAACACAACAGAAAGCGCCACTGGCAGCTAACAGAAAATTCAAATAATTTTTTTGCCCTTGAACCCGGGTCGCGATAATGACTCTCAGTTTATCGGCCAACACTCTCTCCACTGAGCTACGGACCCCCCTATTGATGATGACGATGATGATGATGATATATATATATATATATATATATATATATATATATATATATATATATATATATATATATTCGTTTAATGTGAAAAAACAGGTTGACAAGACCGCAACTCAGTAACATGGAAGGGAAGTTCTACGGGTTACACAGTCGCTTGTTGAGAAGGCACTTATAAACTTATATATGGAGGTGATGAGGATGATGATGATGATGATGATGACGACGACGACGATGACGATGGTTTATGCGGTGTTGTTGACGGCGATGAAGACACTATCGATGTCAATGCTACTGTGCTGCTGCTGCTGATGTTTTTGTTGATGATGGTGACGATTAGGAATGATAATGATGAACTTGTAAGATGGAAGCGTTTATATATATACATATATTTTTTTATACATATATAAATAATTATATATACATTATTATATAGGATGACGGAATGTGCAGATAGATTGAGAGACGAAGAACTGGTCTCTGAGTTCATCGTCGGGACCTGTCGTCTGCTTCCAAAGTCTTTTTCGGTTCCATTTGATCACACGCATGACTTAATAGGATCCTTTGGCTCCGGATCAAAATATTATACAATCTGGTGTGGCAGCGCTGTTGAGTTCTATATCCGACCGCTGAATACATGTATTGACGATACTGACAGCTTAATCGTCAATGCGGATCAACTAGCTTTCAGCGGTGAGTCTGTTGTGCTGCCAATTGATCCGAGTGGCCTTTCCGACACGATCCAGTGCTTCAAGATAGAACCATGCCAGAGATGCCCAGGCTTTGTTCAACTACGAGTTTTGGGTAATATGAACTTTAATTGGAGATATAAGAAGTACGAATTTAGCCATACTGCTCTTGCAAACGCCTTCGTATTCCCAAACATGAATAAAATGCCAGATTGGTTTTCTAGTTTTTCTCGTGCACAAAATAATTTGCCAAACGTTAGAAGCGGCCCAGCAATTGTACATACGGAAGAAAGAGCACCTGGGTTTTTTGTCCATAGTGATATCGTCTATGGAATGTGGTGTCCTCAATGGCCTAAAGCAGCCGAAGGTTGGCTTAAACGACCTAGGAATAATAGATGGCCGACGACCGTTACGATCGCCGAGGTTGTACAAAACGGTTGTCATGTTGTCTACGTTCAGCATCGTTCCTGCAGAGATGATAGGTACCAGTGGAGATTTTCATTGTCCATGGCGGAGGTAATTTTACTCCAGAGCTGGACTCCCATTCAGCAGATCGTCTATCATCTGTTGCGATTCTTCGCAAAGAGAGAATTAATTCAAAAGGATTGTCTGAAGGAAGATGAGGTTCTCTGTACATACCATTTAAAGACTCTGATGCTGTGGACTTGTGAAAAGATGTCGCCGGAATGGTGGAATACTTCTTCTGTTATTAAGATCTGCTGCGAGTTGTTACAAAAACTTTCAGAATGGCTAAAGAAAGGATGCTATCCGAACTACTTTATCCCTGAATCAAATCTTTTTATGAGCCATTACACTCGACAATTATCGACAGCACTAAAAGACGATTAAACGAATACCGAGATTCAGTGATTCTTTGTCATTGGTTCGAGGAAAATTACATTAGGTTTTTCATTCGGACACAAATCAAGACAATAGGCACGATGGAACCGATGCCCCATTTTTTAAATATCATGTTGCCTCTTATAGAATTACCGAAAAAGATTGAAGCAGAAACATTGGACGTTTTAGTCTTTATCACATTCGGATATTCTCACAGATCCCGCAGCAAGATTATACAACAGGGATGCAGTTCAGGACTGCGCCAGATCTTCACAATAGGATATCGTTCAATACGTCTACAGTTGATGACAAACAGTTTACTGTCAGATCTGCCAACAATACAGAACGTCTCATGTCTCACGTACTATGACATCGTTCTGCATATTTTGCATGCCGCATATGGCATTGGTTGCGGTGAAATTTCATGGCATAGCGGTCTCTCTGTTGAGATTGCCAACGCAATTTCACTGCAACCTAAAAATGTAAAATCTGTGCATCATAGATTTCCGACAGCCCTCACATTTTCCGAAACTGATCACAGCAGTCGACTTCAATTCATCCGAGCGCAAGCTATCATGGTCAATTTAACTGGATCAAACAGTCGTTCAGAATTTCAACTCATGTCTATCCTGTCAAAAGGATTTCTTAGAAAATCTATAGTATATGGCGCATTTGAATCCAATGTCATTGTTCCTGCAGCTTTGGCCTATCTTGCGTCCCTCCATTTTGGCGATTCAGAATTTCAAGAAGCAATACGTTTATGCTCGGCAGTTCTCGAAGATCATTCTGCTCAAGAGGAAAATGAAACATTGAATGCAGGCTGTCTGCTTTTTATTGACGATGTCGTAAGAATCATTGGATTGCGTTTGCTACACAAGAACATTACTAGCAGTAAACACTATCTTCATTGCATTGGTAGGCGGATCTATCTTGATCTGCGCCTTTCGCCAGTGGTGCTTGCCCATTATATATCTGTAATATGTCATCAAAAGGCAGATAGTCAACTTCATTTCTATCATGATGTACCACAATCAGAATTTTCTATGGACGAGTATTTGAAGACCCTTTTAAAGCCACAATTTGCTGTTTCGAGGATGTTTAATAATTTCAATGCTGTCAGACAGATAACTTATCGCCGCGTGGACATACTCACGGAGATCAGGACTACATCTGCGAATGATTTCTTGGTTAATGAAAGAGTGAATGAAGTTCTAATGGAATATGCTTTGGAAAATATGACAACATTTTACAATGCAATTCGCAAAGACTTCGGCATCCAGTGCAATACAGCTGAATGCTATAATGCTCTCTGCCTTTACAAGTGTCACAAATACGACGAAGTGCTGACTCTATGCGAACGAATTCTTCACGAGTCTGATCTGCCAAGTAATTTGAAGGAATCTTTATTTGCGAATGTTTTACTGTTACCTCCGATTGACTCCTTTTTCGATCGTGACGTTCAATCTTTGTTGGGTCTTCACACACTTTTCTATTATTTATCTCCCCTGAATAAGGACATGGGGGAAGCCGAAATATCTGGCGAATCGACGTTTGAGCAATGTTTTGGTAGACTCGTTTACCATGATGACTATGAGTTAATCTTTCTTCTCAAATATAAAACCACTAAATGCTCCTACTTTCTTGGAAGGCATTTTATTGCAAGATATTTGAAGGTGAGATGTTGTGTCGACTGTAATCGTCCATATATCGAAGCAATTTGTGATTTTGCTGCTCAGAAAATTAATCTTCCCTTCGAACACATCATTCGCAGTTTCCTTCTTCGAAAACTTCGTTTCATTTAGAAAGTATTTCAATTATTTAACCGCATCAGTTACTAAATTTTGTTTTGTGGTATGTGTCTGCTATAGTAATATTGATAATATTATTATGATATTAATATAGGTGACAGGTCTATTATAATTGCTGTCATTTTCTATCCCTAACTTGCGACCATCCGCTCATACTAACAGTTTTATTATAATTTTTTAAGAGTGGCCATCCATGTCAAGATCTGGAAGAACAAAGGTGCTGTGGAAGGCAACAGCACTGATAACACTTATTATTTTTTTTAAATAGTTTTTTATGATGAAAACCATCATTTATTTCCAAATAAAACTGTGCAACACCAACTGGCTGTGCCTGATGAACAATTATTTTTATTATAATTATTATTATAATTATTATTACAATTATTATTATTATTATTATTATTATTAGTATTATTATTATTTTTATTATTATTATCGTTGTTATAGTAATATTATTACTATTATTATTATTATTATTATTATTATTATTATTATTATTATTATTATTATTGATATTATTATTATTATTATTATTATTATATTGTTGCATTGTATTGTGTCAAATATAGTTGTATTGCATTGTAACGGACACATTTGTATTGTATTGCATCAAATTTAGCTGCATTGCATTGTATCAAATACAGTTGTACTTTGTTTTGCATTACAAAAAGTTTTATTCTACTATAGAACATATATTATGTAAGCTCTAAGTTTCATACTATACCACTACCGTGTTTCAAATGCAGCAAAAGCATAATGTCATAATACATTCCGTACCCGATAGCTTGCTCAAGAAATCTTGATGCTAAACGGGAATATGGGTACAACACGGGAACCACGTGGGAGCGTTGATAGGATATCGCTTAAAAATTGAAAACATGAAATTGGAACAACCATCAGCACTGTCTTGAATTCAATCCTTATTCACCAGGTCTATAAATACAATGGTTGATTTTATGTTTTATTTCAACTGTTAGTTTCGAAAGACTAGATTGTACATCATGCTATAAGAATAATTTGCGACATCAATGTATTACAAAATCATCGAAGTTGTCTTTTGCGAAGCGGGTTTCGTGAAAGCGAAACAGAGACAAACAGACAGACTGGAAGGCAGGCAGAGAAAGACAGAGACAGACAGACAGGCATACAGACAAGCAAATGGACAAACAGACAGACAGAAACAGACAGACAGAAGGAGACAGAGAGAGACAGAAAGACAGGCAGACAGACAGACAAACAAACAGATCTACAATTGGACAAACAGACAGAAACAGACAAACAGATATGCAGATAGACAGACCGACGAGATTCGAATCCGTGACCCTTCGGGTCCCTGTTCCTGCACGCCTACCACTTGCACACTCCGTATCCATGGCCACACGGTAGCCACAGCAACTATAAGAACAATATACATCATGACCACACATCGCCACCAACCGCAGTTCGCTCAACAATCCATCCCCATAGCAACCGCCCGGCATCTAGTTGCCATGACAACGCCACTCGAGTGACGTCATCAGTCGACTGCATGCAACGTGCGCGACCCGATCCGCATGCACCGGTTGCCATTGGCGACACACAGCGCGCCCCCTGGCGACACTCCCCCTCCCCCCACCACCGACTAGAGCTCGTCCACTTCCTGTCCGTCGTTTGGCGGAAGTTCCTCAGTCGTGACCTCGCACTTGTAGGGCTTGTCGCTCTTGAGGGTCAGGTCGACGTAGAGTTTCCCCTCCGGCGTAAGGCTGTGGTCGACTCGCTCGACGTCGCAGTGTTGTGGCAGGCGGAGCTCCTTGCGGAACTCTCTCTGCGTCACCTGTGACAGTAGCACAGTAATTGTATTTTTTTTAAATTGTAATTGCAATTGTACATTTATATAGGGCCCCTTCAAGAGAACTCCTCAGAGGCGCTCCCGACCTGACACCAAACCACGATGAAGGAGAATGGTTTTCAAACGCTTGCGGAAAATGGGCAAAGAAAGACAACGAAGTTCATTACGGAGACTAGTAGGTAACTTATTCCAGAAAGACGGACCGAGCATAGCAGTGTATGTAAGCCTACAGTCGTTTTTCAGTTTTAAAAGTAATTCCCTGGTTTAGAAACAATTCTAGTTCGATTCTCAGGTTCTAATAATATTCTGGTGTCACGAAACTGAGTATCCCCTGTATTAATCGTATGCTGCCACCTCCCCCCCCCCCATAAAAAATTAAGAGAAATCGAAAAAGCCACTTCCGCGTGCATTTATTTTTGCAAATTAATCTCCATCTGCTTTGTTTCGAACGATGACACTAACAGGTACAGTATGTTTATTCCTACTAGATTTTTTGCTTTGGTTTTAGAGCACTTAGAACATCGTGGAGACGGCGTGTGCAAGCGGTAGGCGTGCAGGAACAGGGACCCGAAGGGTCACGTATTCGAATCTCGTCGGTCTGTCTATCTGCATATCTGTGTGTCTGTTTCTGTCTGTTTCTGTCTGTCTGTTTGTCCATTTGTAGATCTGTTTGTTTGCCTGTTTGTCTGCCTGTCTTTCTGTCTCTGTCTGTCTGCTTCTGTCTGTCTGTTTCTGTCTGTTTGTTTGTCCATTTGTTTATTTGTTTGGCTGTCTGTCTCTGTCTTTGTCTGCCTGCCTGTCTTTCTGTCTCTGTCTGTCTGCTTCTGTCTGTCTGTCTGCCCGTCCGTCTGTCTGTCTGTCTCTGTTTCGCTTTCACGAAAACCGCTTCGCAAAAGACAACTTCGATGATTTTGTAATACATTGATGTCGCAAATTATTCTACTACAATGATGTACAACTTAGTCTTTCGAAAACAACAGCTAAAAAATATAGGCTATAAAATCAACCTTTGTATTTATCGCAGAGGCGTAGCCAAGGGGGTTTCGGGGGTTAAAACCCCATTGGCCTAGGAAAAAGTTTTTTTTAAAGCTATTTGTCCACTTAAATAAGAAAATCAAAACAATTGCTTGTGGTAACAATTTGTTTTTCTTACTTTATTCCCTTTGTTACTTCATTCCTTTTTTTATTTACTCTAATACTGTTGGGTTGTTTTCAGAAAGGGTATCCGGCCAGGCAAAAAAACAAAAAAAAACATTAAAAAATTTGCTTTGGTTTTAGAGCACTTAGAACATTCTAAAACACTCAGAGTTACTAAATAAATTCGAGTTGCCTTTCTATAAACATTGCGTAGGACATTTAAAACAATTAGAGTCACTTCAAATTTTGATTACAGCATACAGTTTTCAATTATACGCATTTTTCAGTAAAGGAGATGGTAAGATGGTTTATCCTCCGGATAGTTCAGAGCGGTTAATTCCATCAGAGGGATAGATTAATATTATTCATCCCCCGGATAGCTTTCAGAGGGGATAGAATATCACGTAACACCGCTATAAGAATTCCGATTGATTGATTGATTGGTTGGTTGATTGATTTATTGATTGATTGATTGATTGATTGATTGATGTAGATGCGTTACCCGGCGTTGCCCGAGAAATTTAGAGCTTTCAACACTACTCCTCTGGGGTACCAGCGTTGACCGCTAAATTTTGGGTTTTCGGTAACCCTCCACCCCACCCCGCTTCCCCAAATAGTCAAACATGACCCGTTCCTGAGGGGCGGGTGTGTGTGCTGATTCTGGCCTAATACAATTATTGCAGGCTGTCTGTTTTGTTAGTATAAGCGTATAATTAATATTTCGGTGATCTGCGTTCTTGTGCATAATTGCAAACTGTAACCGGTTTCGGTTTGTCAATCGGATTGTTGATGAACGGAAATTATTATTGGGCGTGAATGACGTCATGCGGTGTAGCCTCTTTACTAAATGCGGCAAGATGGCTGCTGTAAGGATTAAAACGTTAATAACCCTGATTTTAAATTGAATTAAAAGGTGAAAATAGTTGCGTTGACCTTAAAATTTGGGTAAGAATCAATTGCAAAAATTTTGCTAAACCGACGCTGTTTCATTTCCGAGCCTTTTCTGTTACGAAGAGTCAACATACACACATATGGAAGGACAAACATTCAGACTTATAATATAAGATTGATTATTGATCGATTACCTGAAACCCGTAGACGCCGATCTCTGCGTCGTATGAAGCGGTCACAACAAGATGCTGCCCGTTCTTCTCGATCTTAACATCGTCTGCCGTGAAGTCCGGACCGATCATGAAGGCCAGGCGGATCTTGCGCGTCCCATCGACCTCGTTGACGATGGGTACGACGCTGGGACCCTGTGGACGGCGCTGGGGCGGCAGGTGGAAGGGCATTTCGATGGTGAGGACCCCGTCCTTGTTCAGGTCACAGTGAAGCATCTTGTGGTCGACGTACTTCGGAAGGTCCAGCTTGCGGATCATCGTTTTCTTGAAGACGGCGGACTCGCGGTCGTCGAAGCACTGAGCGAGGAGGGTCAGCTGACCGTCCTCGACGCTCAGCTGGACCTGCAAGGACGGAAGGGCAAACAATATATGCCAATTCGATCCATTGTTATTTCGAGTCTATGGCAATTCGATGCATTACTGCCTGTCCCTAATTAACCAATTCACTGCCTAGCTCACTAATTCACTACCTAATACACCAACTTACTACCTAATTCGCTAATTCACTGCCTAATTCACCAATTCACTACCTAATTAACTATCTAATACAACAACTCACTACCTAGTTCACTAATTCACTTCCTAATTCACCAATTCACTACCTAATTAACTATCTAATACAACAACTCACTGCCTAGTTCACTAATTCACTACCTAATTCACTCATTCACCTCCGTATTCAATATTTGCCAATTCACTAATTCACTCCTCAAGTCGTTAATTCACTCAATCATAAGTCACCCATAGCCTATACTCAGTTCCTACTTCACTCTTTCACTTTTTAATTCACTAACTGGCATTCACACAATAATTCACCAATTCATTCACACACGTGCATTACTCAATTCACTAATTCATTCCCAAATACTCATTTTCCATTTTGCACACTCTCTGAATCAATAATTCACTTATTATCCAATTCACTCATACTAATTCACTTGCAAATTTAATCACCTTTTTGCTCATCCATGTCTATTTCTTCGATTATTCATTCATTCATCCATTCATTCATTCAAGCACTCATTCAAACCCTCATTCATTCAACCATTAATTCATTCATTCATTCATTCAAGCACTCATTCATTCATTCATCCACTCATTCACTCACTCATTCATTCATTCATTCATTCATTCATTCACTCATTCATTCATTCATACACTCAATTCGTTCATTCATCCATTTATTCAACCATTCATTCATTCACTCACTCATTCATTCATTCATTCAAACACTCATTCATTCATACATACACAACACATGCAACAATTCATTCAAACACTCATTCATTCGTTCATTCATTTATTCAACCATTCATTCATTTACTCATTCATTCATTCAAACAGTCATTCATTCATTCATTCATTCAAGCACTCATTCATTCATTCATTCACTCATCCATTCATTCAACCATTCATTCACTCATTCATTCAAACACTCACTCATTCATTCGTTAACCGCAGCATATCGCGTCTCACTATAATGATGCACAGGGAACCCAGCATATATTATATACCATCGGCGAAAGAGAATATTTTGAGGGTTGTGGTATAGCGTGGTACTGGCTTGTAGGACGAGCATAATATATGAGGTGAGGGAAGGAAGGAGGGAAGGAGGAGACGCGGAAGACCGAGGAAGAGATGGTTGGATGAGGTACAGAAAAAGTCTGGCATGAGCCTGGAGGAGCTGAGAGAGGCGACAAGAGAGAGGAGACACTGGAGAGGATACATCACGAATGTCGCCAGAGCTCCAAGAGCTGACGGCACCAGGTGACCAGGTGATATATATATATATATAATTAATTAATAGGCAGATGAACGCACGCGCATGCGCACAGGCGTCGTCAGGAGTGGCACCTATATTACCTCTTCCGGTTTGAAGTGATGGACGTCGAAGACGGCCTTGAGCATTGGCATTCCGTCGCGGTCGTCTATGTAGGCGGTATCGACCGGCTGCTCCACTCCATCATCCTTCTGCTCCTCCGTCGACTTCAGAACAAGGAAGTCGCTCATCTGGTCCAGTTCCTCCTGCAGAAAGCAAGGTCAAGGTCAAGGTCAAGGACTCACAATGGAAATGGACCGTGCAAGATTTTTATCAACACAATAAACGCGTGTCAATATAAATAGAGACTATAATTTTTTTTTTTACCCGAGGTACCTAGGATCCCTCGGGATTTAAAAAATTATGCTTATTATTATTATTATTATTATTATTATTATTATGGAGATCGAGTCACAAAGGCAATTATGACAACGCATGCAAATAAAATCTAAAGAATTAGGAATGAACAGTTAATAAGATGGCAGTGGCTGCTTTTCGAATGTGCCCCTGCAGGCAACAGCGTTGAATCGCTGGATGCAGACAGAAAACCGTTGGAATAGGTAAGTTGTCTCTTTAGGGTCTCCGGTAATTCGTGTCAGCAGTCGCCCCAAATCTTTAAGTAGCTTCATTCCCTCAATGTTGATGGGGCCCATGGTCTCGAAGGCCAGCGGAACAAAGAGATAAGTGGCAGTAAGATGGTTGTACTTGTCGACCTTCCTCGTAGCCGCCACTTCCGCTGCCGCACCTGCAGACAAGGATGTTGCAGGGATGTAAGATGGAGCTACAGTGTCAATCACCGTGGCGTCCCATACGAGGTTCCGGCCTTTGTACCAAGGTACCAGCGTAAGACCATCCGGACGTCTGCCATCAGATCTAGAGAGACCGGGTGGTTCCTTGATATTTGGGAATCCCGCACGTGTGAGACTTCGGCTGAATAGATCGTTTAATGTGGCGTGTCTTGCGATCCGTCCCGGTCCAAGGCCACAGGAAAGACCATGTGCTCCATTTGCTGTCACTCGAGCTCCGCATGGGCAAGCATGAGGCTCGCAAATGCATGTTCCCAGGCGGAGTCCTACCGCAATTCTGACGGCTTCGTCGTCCAGTCGCAATCCACATGATGTCACGGGGAGGGCGAAAAGCCAGTCACCCGCGTGAGGTGCTGCGACAGCCATAAATCGCGCTTTATGGTATGGATCGGAAAGTGCCATGCTCAGCTCGTCAACCATCTTCTGCATTAAAGGTTTGTCCCAACTTGATTGTTTATGAGCCACACTACTCTCTGGTAGCCCAGATTGGCTCTCAGTGCACCATAGATGCCTCATCAACTCAACCCGCTCGTCGATTTCGGAACAGGCATTGCCTAGCATAGAGGACTGGAGTGCTCGGGTGCTTGCAGCGGAAGCCAAAAAGGCGGGAAGAGCAAGCGAAGCGACCCGGCGAATTCCTAATCCACCCATCTTCACCGGTAAAGATGCTTGTAGCCATTGGTCATTCGACAGGGCGATGTTGAGGACTGCACTCAAGCCGTTCCGAAGGAGTCCATCGAATTTGTCCAGCAGGTCATGCCCTGTGCACGGGCTGCATCTTAAAGTGTACATCAATCTATGGGAGCTGAGAGAACATCTTAGGAGGATCAGAGCGTCGTGTTTGGCGATGGTCTCCAGTCTGTTAATTGCCAACGCCAACTCATTACATCTGCCTTCAAGACAAGTCGTCAAGGCCTCACTGGTGGAAAGTGGCGCACCCAGCAAACAAGCTCTTTCTGGCGACGTGACAGTAAAGTTCTGGAAGATATGGTCATGGCTTTGCATGTCATGTTGGTAGATGATCTCGCATTTTTTTATTATTATTATTATTATTATTATTATTATTATTATTATTATTACTGTTGTTATTATTATTTTTTTTAAATTTTTTTTTGCCCCGAGGTATTTAGGATCCCTCGGGGACTTATTACTAACTACTTGTTTAAAAACCAGTCCAGAATGGCCCTAATCATCGATTTCTTGGCTGGCGAAAGTGCCCCTAAACTGAGGATTATTATTATTATTATCCTCATCCTCATCATCATCATCATAATCATCATCATCATTACTTTTATAATTATTATAATTATTACTAGCTGGGGTAGCCGGCGTTGCCCGGGAAATTTAGGATTCGCCCCACTTCCGACCAATCCCCTACTTTCCCATCCCACCAATCCAACTCCCCACCCCAATTATTTTTTCATCCCACTCACCTACCGACCCCTAACCCGCCGGTAAATTTCTGGTTTGACCCACCCGAACCCGCCCCATCCGCCCGTTATAACTACTGCCAACTCCTCTGGGGTTTCTAACCGGTGCGCAACCCGTGCAATTCGTATTCCCGAAATGTTTTCTCCCCCAATAATACCCTGCCCTCACCAGTTCCATGCGCGGCGAAGTGTGTGTTGAGTGGGGGTGGGGTAACCCCGGTAGCTGCAACGTTTCAGGTGAATAGCTGTGAAACTATGGCGAATTGGCGACGGAATAGGAAATAGTGAAAGTTTGAGTATTATTTCGCCCTAACCCTGGTTCCAGCCCCATGGTGGGAGAGATTCGCCAACCCTTCCACGGGGTGCTCCTGAAGGCCCTCTGTCTAGGTACAAAGTTTCAGATCAATAGCTGCGTTCGACTGGAATTTTTTTCTCGCCCACCACAATAATATCCTGCCACACACGGTCCCTAGTTATTACTTGCTTTGCTTGCTTTATAACTTACTTATTTACTTCTTTTATTACTTACTTACGTACGTAATTATCTACATACTTACCTACTTGCTTACTTACTTGTTTGCTTACTTAATTGCCTAATTTTATCCTTAGACGAATCACTTAAATCAATTTCGCTCAACGAAGGAAACTTAAAACCTTCTAAAGCACCAGTAGGGGGTTTACCTGCCACTCGTGCTTCCTGGCCTCGAACTCTTCCTCCTCTTCCTGAGTACACGAGGTACCTGGAACGCCCTCGACCTTGATGTTTGACGTCTTCATCTTGTTCTTCGTTGCAGACAGAAACTTCTTGAAGACAGCCTACAATAAGAACAATAGCAACAATGGCAACGATATCAACAATAGAAACAATATTAACAATGGGAACAATATTAACAATAGGAACAATATTAACAATAGGAACAGTATTAACAATAAGAACAATATTAGCATTAGGAACAATAGGAACAATATTAACAATAGAAACAATAGGAACAATGGCAACGATATCAACAATAGAAACAATATTAACAATGGGAACAATATTAACAATAGGAACAATATTAACAATAGGAACAGTATTAACAATAAGAACAATATTAACAATAGGAACAATATATTATTAACAATAGGAACATTATTAACAATAAAAACAATACTAACAATAGGAACAATATTAACAATAGGAACAATATTAACAATAAGAACAATATTGACAATAGGAACAATACGATATGTTTCATTTTATAATTTATTGTAACTGTAATTATGAGCTCTCCAATGTAGTCGCTATTTGTCTATCCCTACTACAATATAGGTTCCTCTCAATTT
>OX457049.1:27554805-27587305 GCA_949752735.1 Lumbricus terrestris | reverse complement strand
ACGAAGCTGAATCTCCGGCCCCAAATAAATCAAACCGTTGCATGCGTTCTATAGACTCCTGCTACCGCACTCGTCATGCTCAAGGCTTAAGCCCCCATCCCCAAACGAAAAATCCTAGTTAAGGACCTGGGCTTGTGTGTGTGTGCTTGTGTGACGCTGGGTGTATTTTATGTGGGTTTTGTCCATTTGTGGGTTTCTGTTTGAGTTTTTTGTGTTTTTGCGCACGTTTTGTGTGCTTTTTGTGTGTTTTGCGCGCATTTTGCGTGTTTTGGGAGCGTTTTGTGTGTTTTGTGTGTGTTTTGCGCGCATTTTGTTCTGGGAGCGTTTTGTGTGTGTTTGCGTTCGTGTTGCGTGTGTGTGAGTGTGTATTCTACCTGTGTATGCGTGTGTACGCGTACGTGTGCGTGTGCGTGCATGTGTGTGCACGGCTGACATAATAATGGATTGCCCGAAGGTTCTTTACGTGATAGAGCGGGAACTGTGTTTGGCCTCGTATGGTTTTTTTTATAGCGGGTGCTTCGCTTCTCGAGATCGTCTGCTTCCATCCGTCTTATGGAGTTCGTCGGTCTATCACACTTAGCCTAAGTCTATGCAGTACAGGCAAATCGATTCTCCCTCATCCACCGCTCTTCCGTCCATCACTCCTTTCTCTTAGAATCACTTAATACCTCCTTATCTGTCTCTGACAACTCTCTCTTTGTCTCATTCTTTTTGTCTGTCTGGCTCTCTCTGTCTGTCTCTTTTTGTCTGTTTCTCTGTCTCGGTCTCTCTCTCTACCTCTCTCTGCGTGTATCTGTCTCTGTCTGTCTCTCTCAGTCTCTCTTTGTAATTATTAAAATTATTATTATTATTATTATTATTTTATTATTATTATTATTATCATTATGAAAACGATCATTTATTTCGGTTTCAAACTGTCAGCACCAACTGGCCCATTTATTATTAACTATTATTATTAATTATTATTATTCATCTATTAATATTATCATTATTATTATAATTCATTTATTACTTCAAACTGACAAACACACAGTATTCTCTTTCCTGGAGAACTCCCCCCACCCCACCAGAGACCTCTGTAGATGAAAGAATGATCAGTGATCACCACATCTTCAAACTTCTTACCGTGTACGCTGACTGTTTGCGTCAGCAAGTACACCTTTCAGCCCCGCGTGAACGGAATATTACATAAATATACATCACATATTATATATATATATGCATGTATAATATAGAGTCAGACTATAAATATACACTCGTGCGTATACACTTGTAGGTGATGGCCCCATCACTCAGAGACCTCGACGTATGGCGCAAGCGAACAGCTGAAGTGATGCGTCGGATATATGACGTAAATGGCACACAACGTTTCAACATATATATATATATATGTATTATGTATATATGTGTGTGCATATATAGGGGCTTATATGTCAGCAGACATCACGCGAATTGATTATGGAAGTCTATAACGTCAGTTGTTACGGTGGTCTGATTTAAAACGAAGTGTGTACATGGGGTCTGTCTGGAAAGGCTTTGGTGTACCAGGATTTAATATGATTTGTTGGAATTACTGGTGTCTATTAGGAATGACTATGGTTCATTAGGAATGACTATGATTTATTAGGAATGACTATGGTCTATTAGGAATGACTATGGTCCAATAGTAATGACCATGGTCCATTAGGAATGACTATGGTCTATTAGGAATGACTATGGTCCATTAGAAATGACTATGGTCCATTAGGAATGAGTATGGTCCATTAGGAATGACTATGGTCCATTAGAAATGACTATGGTACATTAGGAATGACTATGGTCTATTAGGAACAACCATGGTCCATTAGGAATGACTATGGTCTATTAGGAACAACCATGGTCCATTAGGAATGACTATGGTCCATTAGGAATTGCTTGTCATGTCATGTCATGTCGCCATCGTCGCATCGCGACGGTTGGCTACATGAATGGATCTTTAATGCCCAGAGTCTTCTGTCCCTTGTCGCGCTCATTAAGTCAGAGCCTACAAGTCCTGTCCAGTTCAGAACGTTGTCGATCCAAGATAACCTCGGCCTTCCTCGTCCTCGGTTCCCTTCCACAAAACCCGTCATGATGCTGCTTTCGATGCTATCGTTTTGCTGTCTCATGCTATGACCAAAATATCGAAGTTTTCGAATTTTGGTGTGGGCCAATAGTCCTCTTCTGGCTCCCGCTGACATATACACTTGTTCGTTGGTCATCATTTTTGTCCATGGAATTCTCATCAGCTTTCTGATACACTTGTTCTCAAATGCTTGAATTCGCTTTTCTTCATCCTTCTTCAGAGTCCATGCTTCGCATCCATACGTCGCTACTGGCCACACCAAAGCCTTCATCAACCGCAATTTGGTTTCGATGCTGATTGATTTGTTCTTCCAAATCTTCGTCAATTTGGTCATGACAGTCATCCCCATGGCTAGCCTTGATTTAACTTCATTCACACAATTCCCATCTTTTGCTATCCTGCTCCCTAAATATACAAAGGAGTTCACTTGTTCTAGTTTTTCCGTGCCCACCACCGTTTCGAGCACCTCCTCAGTATTCGTCATAACTTTCGTCTTTGTTACGTTGATCGACATGCCATATTCTTCTGCAGCACTTGCGACTTGTTTCACTAGTTCTTGCAGTTCTTCTGGTGTTGTGGCCAGTAGGACGATATCGTCTGCATATCTCAGATTGTTGATGGTTCTTCCGCCAATCCTGAATCCACCGGCGAAACCTGCTAGTGCCTTTCGCATGATTTGTTCTGCTAAAATGTTAAACAGACATGGGGAGAGGTTGCAGCCCTGTCGAACACCTTTTTTAACCTTGAACCATGCCGAAGTGTGGTCGTCTGTTCTGACATTTGCCCGTTGTTGTCTGTACAAATTTCTTAGCAGCTGGACTAGATGAGGTGGAAAGCCCATTTCGAGCATGGTCAGCCATAGCTGATCGTGTCGGACCCTATCAAAGGCCTTAGTAAAGTCAATGAAACAAAAGTAGAGTGGTTGATTTCTTTCTCTTGCTTTCTCTATTATGATCCTGGGGTTCACAATCTGGTCTCTTGTACCTCTTCTTGGTCTAAAGCCCGCTTGTTCCTGGGCAATCTCCATTTCGAGCTTGTTTTGCATGCGGTCTAGCATAACGCGCAGCAAAATTTTGCTTGCGTGCGAGACCAGTGCGATGGTTCTGTAATTGTCACACTGGAGCGGGTCACCCTTCTTGGGAAGTGGGATGAATGTTGATTGAGTCCATTCTTCCGGCCATACTCCGGTCTTCCACACCTCCGTACATATCTCATGTAGTTTGGTCACTGTCATCTCTCCTCCAAACCTCAGTAATTCAGCTGCCACGTCATCCGGACCTGGTGCCTTTCGTGACGCCGACTTCATTACTGCACGCCTGATCTCTTCCTTCAGCGGTGGTGGTTCCCTTTCTTGGATGTCAATCTCTACGTGCTCGTCTTCTTCGATGTATAGTTCCTCGCAGTATTCTTTCCATCTTTGATTCACTCTCTCTGGTTCGACAATTTTCTTGCCGAAGGCATCCCTGATGGCCGTGGTACGAGGGACGAACGATCCCGTAAGCTGCTTCACTGTTTGAAAGACTGGTCTACTATTACCCTTTTTCGCGTTTTCCTCTAATTCGCTACACAATGTCTCAAGCTCTTCCTGTTTATCCCACCGCAGTCTTTTCTGTACCTCACTTCTTAGTTTTTTGTATTCTGTGGGGGATTTTGTTTTGGCCTCGCGTTTCTTTCCAATCCATTCAAAAGTGTCGCTGGAAATCCAGTTCTTGCGTTTATGGTGATCCCTTAGTATTGTCGCCTTTGCAGCACCCAAGGTGACTTCCTTCAATTGGCGCCATAATTCATCTGGAGTTCTCGATTCGTCCATTCCTTCCAATACTTCGAATCTGTTCGTCACTTCCAGTTGGTATTGTTGCCCAACCTGGCTATTTTTGAGTTTCTCAAGATCCAAGAGTAACGGTTTATTCGCTCGCTTCTTTTTAAATCTCAGTTTCATCGTCAGAATCACCAGGTTGTGGTCGGAATCGCAATCTGCGTTGAGGCATACGCGTGCATTGTTGACCGATTGTTTCCACTGTTTGCTGATCAGTATGTAGTCTATTTGTGTTCTAGTGAATCCATTTGGAGTCTTCCATGTATATCTGTGTCTGTTGTGCAGACGGAAGAGAGTATTGGTGATAACTAGTCCGTGTTCCGCGCAGAAATCCACCAAAATCTGTCCTCTATCGTTTCTATTCCCGTGTCCATATTTCCCAAGGACGTCGGTCTCAGTTGCGTCTTCTCCTACTCTGGCGTTGAAATCTCCTGTGATCAGAAGTATGTTTCGCTTGGGAACCTCTGAGATTGCGCGATCCAGGTCTCGGTAGAATTGTTCGATTTCTTCGTCTTGTTTGTCAGCAGTTGGCGCGTAACACTGGATTATTGTCATGTCTCTCGGTTTTGATGCAAACGTGGACGATATTACTCTGTTGCTTATTGTGTTGTATGATGCCAAGCAAGAGGCGGTGTTCTTGTTTATCCAGATTGCCACTCCATGATGTTCCCGTCCAGGTGTAGGCCTACCTGAGTAGAGCACGGTGTGACCATCCAACGTCTTAAAATGTCCATTACCCGACCAATTGGTTTCTGACAGTCCACAAATACTGATGCCTTGTCTCTCCATTTCGTTTCCAAGCATCGACAGCTTGCCTAGCGCATTGAGTCCTCTCACGTTCCATTGTCCAATCATAACGCGATGTCTACCATTTAGATGCTTCCTTGTTCCATCGGTCGTTTTCGTCTTCATCGGTGGTGATGTTGAGTCAGTAGCACACTTATCGGCACCCATCCTGACTCTTACGGTGGGTGTCGCGGGCCTTTTTATCCTGGGCGACGTCCGAGCCAGTATATCTTCGTTTTCATTGTGATCCATTCATGTTGTGTGGGAGAGGTTTCTAACCAACTGAGTACCCCATTCTCTTGCTGGTCACGCAGTTGATTAGCCGTTTTACCAGGTTGGACCCGGCATGCGCCTAATCATACGCTCGGTGATTGCCGTTGGGTGCATTTGAGCTCCTCATCCGCCAACAACCGATAAGAACCCCGCTGCTGCCCGCGGTTCTAGATTTTCAGGTTAATCCATAACCGGCTGCAGTTTAAAGTCATGCCCAGGAGTGAGAGAGATGAGACGTGGATTCAGGGAAAGAAAATATCGTTTGAGATGTAAACAACGAGCGCCTTTACTTTGTTGCTAGGCAACGCTCATTGTGACGTCGCATGCTGCTATAACCGCTTGCGGTTTGAGATTATGAAATCAAATTCTGAATTTATGCAGATGTACGTTACCCTTTTCAACTCAAAAATTCGCAAAATTCCGTGTACAGTATATAAAAATGAGTATATATTCCAGGTCTTGGCATTGAAAGGAAAACAACGGTGTAAAAAGCGTGTACTAACGAGCGTGCGTTACTTGTAAAAAATTTAAATCATAAGGTAGAAAAATCCATCGACCGACTGCTGTTACGTCATCTCATCTCATTGCTTTGGTCTATAATTATAGTAAGAACATTTAAAGTCTATACGCATGGCTATTGGTTCATTAATAGTGACATTGTTCTATTAGGTATGATTATGGTCCATTAAGAATGACTTGGGTCTATAGAGAATGACTAGGGTATATAAGGAATTATTTGGGTATTTTAGGAATGATTAGGGTCTATTATGATTGTGAATGATTGTGGTTCATTAAGGATTGTTTCGGTCTATTATATAGGAATGATTAGTGTCTGTTAAGAATAATATTGGTCTATTCGGATTGGCGTTGTTCTACTATGAACGACAAGGGTCTATTAGAAGCTATCGTGCTTCATTGAAGGATTATTTTGCTTTATTAGGATTGATTAATGTCTATTTAAAAATAACCGTGGTCTATTCTACAGTGAACTTTCTGTCTATCAGATAAGGTGCAGGTATACGAAAATGGCATAATGATAGAGATGTAGGTCTACCAGAAATGGTCCAGGTTCATAATGAATGATTCAGCTCTATCAGATATGCATGTGCAGACTGCTCGAATTGGTTTAGGTCCATCAGGAATGTTTTAGGTCGAAAACGAAAAGTTTGAGACTATCAGAAAAAATGGCGTGGGACTAAAATCAGGAATGGCGTAGGTCTATCAGGAAAGGCATAGGTTTATCAAAATAGGCCTGTAAGCTAACCTGTTCCATTCACAAGGCAGCAGGCAGCAGCAGCAGCATTGTATACCTTTTCGATTAGTTGGAACCGCCCGGAATGTGGCTGGCTCTCTTTCTCTGATCTCCAACACAGGTGTATGCGGAGGTAAGAAGATACAGGTAAACATATTAGAAAATGCCAGAGGATATTTTTCCTATATTCAGGATAGGAATTACCAATCTTATACAAGGCTGGGTTCCTTGTTTTTCCAGTCATAATATCGTGTGTTATTCCAATGTTTAGCTTAACATTTCTGCTTAATAAAACGCCAGGCAGTTCTGAAGGAAAAGCCCACAAAGATGATTGGACATAATAATAATTATATAGTATATTACGCCACGGAATTTATTATGATTAGAATTGCTTACTGTCCTGTACTTTGCATTTTAAATTGAATGTATGACGTTTGGTAATTGCAGCTATTTAACATCATGCAATTATAATTAAGATTAGTTAATGTAATCTTGCCCGCAGCTTGTAATTTTAAATGTAATGTGTGCTTCGTTATTTTTAAGCCTTGCGGCACACCGAATTGTGCCGCTATGTAAATAATATATATTTAATATATAATTATAATATACATTATATATTATTTATATATATATATATAATATATATATAATATGAAAAGCCTACGATGGCAGTTATATAAATTGCTGGTTGACAATACTGTTTGATAGAGCGGCATTCTGAACATCATAAAGGTCCTCGAGAACCCAGGATGACAAAGGTGCTTGACGGTCCAGGCTTATAAAGGTCCTTGAAGATCCAGGGTCATGGCAGTCGCTTCTAATTAATACTGAGAGGAGGGAGATGGAAAAGAAGGGGTTTAGGATTAACCAAAATCATGGCTGATAGATTGAAAGGTAGTGGTATTCGTGTATTATAGGCCTACAGGGGAGGGTTTGCGCCATCGACAGTTCTTTGGGTATTTGAAGAAAGTTTAGAATATATATACATAATATATGGACATATATATAAATATATATATAGACAAGCTTAGGCCTAAAGAGTTATCTACAATGTCTCAGATCAGTCAGTGAATTGTCAGGGTATATAATATATATATATATGAATTATAATATATAAGTATTACTTAGGTCTATACGAAAACATGTCTATGCCCAATGCCCATCTTGATTTTCTCTTGACTAATGAGATCATCACTTATGGCTGTAAGTCTACAAGTTTAGGTCACCAGGGAATGTCTAAGGTCCACAAAGAATGGTTTAGGTCACTAAGGAATGTCTAACGTCTACAAAGAATGGTTTAGGTCACCAAGGAATGTCTAAGGTCTACAAAGAATAGTTCAGGTCACCAAGGAATGTTTAACGTCTACAAAGATTGGTTTAGGTCACTAAGGAATGTCTAACGTCTGCAAAGAATGGTTTAGGTCACCAAAGAATGCCTAAGGTCTACAAAGAACGGTTTAGGTCACTAAGGAATGTCTAACGTCTGCAAAGAATGGTTTAGGTCACCAAAGAATGCCTAAGGTCTACAAAGAATAGTTCAGGTCATGCACCAAGGAATGTCTAACGTCTACAAAGAATGGTTTAGGTCACTAAGGAATGTCTACCGTCTACAAAGAATGGTTTAGGTCACTAAGGAATGTCTAAGGTCTACAAAGAATAGTTTAGGTCACCAAAGAATGCCTAAGGTCTACAAAGAATGGTTTAGGTCACTAAGGAATGCCTAAGGTCTACACAGAATGGTTTAGGTCACCAAAGAATGCCTAAGGTCTACAAAGAATAGTTCAGGTC
The DNA here is from genome assembly GCA_949752735.1 of Lumbricus terrestris. Lineage (NCBI taxonomy): Eukaryota > Metazoa > Annelida > Clitellata > Crassiclitellata > Lumbricidae > Lumbricus > Lumbricus terrestris. Next base: position 27,579,286 of record OX457049.1, on the reverse strand, counting down.
ATGCACCAAGGAATGTCTAACGTCTACAAAGAATGGTTTAGGTCACTAAGGAATGTCTAAGGTCCACAAAGAATAGTTCAGGTCACCAAGGAATGTCTAAGGTCTACAAAGAATGGCTTAGGTCACTAAGGAATGTCTAAGGTCTACAAAGAATGGTTTAGGTCACCAAAGAATGCCTAAGGTCTACAAAGAATGGTTTAGGTCACTAAGGAATGTCTAAGGTCTACAAAGAATGGCTTAGGTCACTAAGGAATGTCTAAGGTCTACAAAGAATGGTTTAGGTCACCAAAGAATGCCTAAGGTCTACAAAGAATGGTTTAGGTCACTAAGGAATGTCTACCGTCTACAAAGAATGGTTTAGGTCACTAAGGAATGTCTAAGGTCTACAAAGAATAGTTTAGGTCACCAAAGAATGCCTAAGGTCTACAAAGAATGGTTTAGGTCACTAAGGAATGCCTAAGGTCTACACAGAATGGTTTAGGTCACCAAAGAATGCCTAAGGTCTACAAAGAATAGTTCAGGTCATGCACCAAGGAATGTCTAACGTCTACAAAGAATGGTTTAGGTCACTAAGGAATGTCTAAGGTCCACAAAGAATAGTTCAGGTCACCAAGGAATGTCTAAGGTCTACAAAGAATGGCTTAGGTCACTAAGGAATGTCTAAGGTCTACAAAGAATGGTTTAGGTCACCAAAGAATGCCTAAGGTCTACAAAGAATGGTTTAGGTCACTAAGGAATGTCTAACGTCTACAAAGAATGGTTTAGGTCACCAAGGAATGTCTAAGGTCTACAAAGAATAGTTCAGGTCACCAAGGAATGTCTAACGTCTACAAAGAATGGTTTAGGTCACTAAGGAATGTCTAACGTCTGCAAAGAATGGTTTAGGTCACCAAAGAATGCCTAAGGTCTACAAAGAATGGTTTAGGTCACTAAGGAATGTCTAAGGTCTACACAGAATGGTTTAGGTCACCAAAGAATGCCTAAGGTCTACAAAGAATAGTTCAGGTCATGCACCAAGGAATGTCTAACGTCTACAAAGAATGGTTTAGGTCACTAAGTAATGTCTAACGTCTACAAAGAATGGTTTAGGTCACTAAGGAAAGTCTAACGTCTACAAAGAACGGTTTAGGTCACCAAAGAATGCCTAAGGTCTACAAAGAATGGTTTAGGTCACTAAGGAATGTCTAAGGTCTACACAGAATGGTTTAGGTCACCAAAGAATGCCTTAGGTCTACAAAGAATAGTTCAGGTCATGCACCAAGGAATGTCTAACGTCTACAAAGAATGGTTTAGGTCACTAAGGAATGTCTAACGTCTACAAAGAATGGTTTAGGTCCATAAGGAATGCCTAAGGTCTACAAAGAATAGTTCAGGTCATGCACCAAGGAATGTCTAACGTCTACAAATAATGGTTTAGGTCACTAAGGAATGTCTAACGTCTACAAAGAATGGTTTAGGTCACTAAGGAATGTCTAACGTCTACAAAGAATGGTTTAGGTCACTAAGGAATGCCTAAGGTCTACAAAGAATGGCTTAGGTCACTAAGGAATGTCTAAGGTCTACAAAGAATGGCTTAGGTCACTAAGGAATGCCTAAGGTCTACGAAGAATGGTTTAGATTATTATCAAGGAATGTCTAAGGTCCACAAAGAATGGGTCATATAGGACACCAAGGAATGTCTAAGATCTACAAAGAATGGCTTAGGTCACTAAGGTCCACAAAGAATGGGTTTTTTCACCAAGCAATGTCTAAAGTTTACAAAAATGGGTTAGGTCACAAAAAATGTCTACTCTAAGGTCTACACAGAATGGCTTAGGTCGCAAAGAAATGTCTAAGGTCCACTAGGAATGGCTTAGGTTACCAAGAATGTCTAAGGTCCACAAGGAATGGCTTAGGTCACCAAGAAATGATTTAGGTCCACAAAGAATGTCTAAGGTCCACAAGGAATGGCTTAGGCACCAAGAAATGATTTAGGTCCACAAAGAATGGTCTATGTCACCAAGAACTTATATAGGTCTACACAGATTGGTTTAGGTCACCAAGGAATTCTAAAGTCTACAAAGAATGGCTTAGGTTTACAAGGAATGTAGGTCTACAAATAATGGGCTAGGTCACCAATTTAAGGAATGTCTAAGGTCTGCAAATAATGATTTAGGTCACCAAGGAATTGCTTAGGTCTCTAAGAACCGGTTTAAGTCTCCAAGGAATGTTCAAGGTCTATCATGATTGATCCAGGTCTAAAATGAATGGCTTACACTATCGCAAACATGACGGATTAATGTTTGACGATTAATTGATTGATTGATTGACTGATTGATTGATTTTATCCATGCTATCATTTTGATTCATCATGATGCGTGTGATCCGTTTTGCAAGCATTAAAAGCAATAATTATGCGCCTCGCTACTGTAGTGTCCGCATTCTTTACGGATGGAATCAGGCCAAACGAGCAAACGTCTCCAAGAAAATAAGCAATAATAACTGAAGCCCACAGAAAGATAACCATAAGGTTAAGTCGTGAAGTCAGGCACATCAGCATGAAGAGCTTTGTTTTGATAACCATAATTTGTTGTGATACATTGTTTATGATCACGTCATATAAATCGCTGACGTCATCAGTCTCAAAGGCATGGAAGCCGACCCCCCGCGACCGTTCCCTAACCTTTCCAGGCACTTCCCACCTCCACTGGAGCTCTTGTTTACATTCGTTGACATCAGTAACCGATGTGTGTGTGGGTGGGAGGGCGGAATATCTCTCTCCGTCTGCCTCTATTTGTCTCTGTCTCTCTCCGTCTTTGTCGCTCAGTCTGTCTGTCTGTCTTTCTGTGTCTCTCTCTCTATCTGTATCTCTCTATTTGTATATCTCCCTGTATCTCTCTGTCTCCATCTTTGTCTTTGTCTGTCTGTCTGTCTGTGTGTCTCTCTCTCTCCCTCTCTGTATCTATCTAGTTGTAATATCTCTCTGTATATCTCTGTCGCCTTCTCTCTGTCTTTGTCTGTCTGTCTCTCTCTCTCTCTCTTTCGGCACGCCTCTGTCTGCATGCTTGTGTTTGCCTGTGCTCTTGTCGGTCTCCAGTTCTATCTCTCTGTCTGTCTCTGTCTCTATGTCTGTCTTTCTATCTCTATGCGTGTTTCGATCTCTGCCTACGTGGCTGTCTCTGCCTCTGTATGTCTCTCTCTTTTTCACTATAATCTGTCTGTCCTCGTCTGTCTACTTGTCCATCTGTCTCCGTATCTATATATGTCTCTGTCTGTCTGTCTGTCTATCTGTATGTCTGTCTGTCTGCTTGTCTGTCTGTATGCTTGTCTGTCTGTCTGCTTGTCTGTCTGTCTGTCAGTCAGTCAGTCAGTCAGTCAGTAAGTCAGTCAGTCAGTCAGTCTGTCTGTCTGTCTGTCTGTCTGTCTGTCTGTCTGTCTGTCTCTCTCCCTCTTACTCTCAGCCAGCAGCAGCAGCCGCGCCGTTCGGAGGCAATTTCCAAATTGATGTTTTCACGGCTGCTGGAGATTCTTCCTCCTCCTCCTATCCAACGTTGGGAAACGGAATCCTTCCAGCCAACGACTGAAGGACCTTACGACCTTCAAACTTCACCCTCCCAAGCCCTATTGACCCCTTCCTACTCAGCATAGCAGAGAAAACTTGATCAGTCTGTCCTCGATTGAAAGCGTTGCCATGGCAAACCGCAGCGATGTGTGAGGTTCTTATTATACTAGAGCTATACAATTGTCCACAAGCATTCTCACGTTCGAGAAGTCATCGATGTAAACGCGATACACGGTAGCCGATTCGTTAAATGAAGCTTTCAAGTTCTTTTAGATGATTACCTTGCAAGGACCTTGAGCAAGTCCTTCACACACAACTACTCAGCTGATATGGTCAATTATAGTTAGTGGTACGCACTGATAACAGTAACAACAACAACAAGAACAATAAAGATAATAATAATAACAATAATAATAATAGTGATAACGAAAAAGATAATAGTAATAATAATCTAAATAGTAAAAAAACCAATAACAGCAATAGTAATAATGGCAGCAATAATGATAATAATAATAATTATTATTCATTTGCCATCACTAATAATAATATTGGCAATAATATTAATGACAATGATAATAACAATGATATTAGCAATAATAATAATTATAATTTTTATTATTAATATTTCTATTATCATTATAATAATAAGAGTTATTATTATTATTATTATTATTATTATTATTATTATTATTTTTTTTTTTTTTTTTTTTTTTTTGCCCCGAGGTAAACATGATCCCTCGGGGACTTCACCACTCTCGATAAAAACAAATTTGTCTGGAATGGACCCTACTCGTCAAGGTCCCAGTTGGAGAAAGTACCCCTAAAAGCGACATAGTTGAAGCGCTGAATCGTTAGCGAAAGGCGTTGGAACAAATACGACGTTTCGCGGACGTCCCCAGTTGCGGTGCTTATGCTTTGTCCCAAAGCAGAAAGGAAAGTCAAGCCCTCGTTGTTGATTGGGCCCAGGGTTTCAAAAGCCAAGGGAATAAAAAGGTGGGTTTCAGACAATTGGCAGTACTTTGTGTGTTTGAGGGCCGCTGCTCTCTCGGCCGCCGCACCCGCCGTCCGGGAAGTGTCGGGTAGATAAGAAACGGCTGAGGTATCGGACACAGTCGCATCCCAAATAAGGCAGCGACCAGCACGCCACGGAATCAGAGTGAGACCATCAGGTCTCTTGCCGTCAGCCCTTGACAAGCCAACGGGTTCCTTAGTGGAAGGGAAGCCAGCCCGGGTCAAACCGCGGAAGACAATGTCGTTCAAGGTCGCATGTCTGGATGAACGACCTGGACCCAAAGAGCAGGAGAGCCCGTGCAGGCCGTCAGCGGCAACAGCAGAGCCGCAAGGGCATCTGTGCGGTTCACAGAGAGGCACCCCCAGCCGGAGACCAACCGCTACTCTGACTGACTCGTCGTCAAGTCTGAGTCCGCACGAGGTTATAGGGAGAGCCAGCAACCAATCGCCCGCGTGCGGGGCAGAGACAGCTCTGAGACGCGCTTGATGAAGTGGGTCCTGGAGCCCGGTGTATAAGTCAGATATGATCTTATCGGTCAGTGGTTTTTCCCAAGTTGATTGCTTGTGGACAACACTGCTGTCTGGAAGCTGACCTGAACTGGTCGTTAGCCAGCGGGACAACATCTCCTCGTGTTGTAGATCGGGAGGGAATGAGTCACCTAGCATGATTGACTGGAGCGGAAGTGTACCTGCGGCGGAAGCCAGAAAGGCGGGTAATGCCAGCAAGGTTACAGATCGAATACCCAGTCCACCAGCTTTGATGGGCAATGAGGCTTGAAGCCACTGATCCTCTGACAGAGGTAGATTTAAGACCTCGATGAGTCCCGAATGTAGGGTCGCGTCGAAAAGCGCCAGGCCCGGGTGGTCCGCACAGGGGCAGCAACGCAATGTATAGAGAAGTCGCGATGAATTCAGCGAGTATCTCAAAAGAGTAAGAGCGTCGTGTCTTCCAATGTCCTGCAATCTGTCGAACGCTCGCCTGAGCTCTGTCGTTCGCTCCTCCAAGGCCTTTTCCAGCGCGCCAAGCGTGGAAAGCGGTGCACCCAAGAGTGATGCCATTTGGGGATTGGTGTATGTGAAAAAGTCCAAAGCGTGGTGATCCGCTGCGAGACCAGGATCATGCGAAATCACCTCACATTTTGAGCGGTTGAATTCTAGGCCTAAATCTCGGCATTTGAGCTCCAGTAGTTTAACATCATCAGCAACTACTGGCGCCTTCCCACCCAGAGTGAGGTCATCTAGGTAACCTAGAGTGAGTGGAGATGCCAATTCCGCCAAGATGGGTTGTAGAGGCAAACAGAAGAGCAAAGGTCCCAAGGGGTCGCCTTGTTGAGGACCAACCTGGGAGAGAAGACTGAATGCGCCGTATTTCAGGCTCGAAGGCTCGGCATAAGCCAAGTGGCAAAAAGATGCGAGCTCGGGGAGAATTGCAAAAGCAGAGTTCAGCATATGATCTCTGTAAAGGCTGTTGAAAGCATTAGAAAAGTCTAATTTCACCAGCATAGAGTCATTGTCCATGTTGTCCAGGAAGCGCCTTGCGGCGTGCGCTGCTGCTTCACAGCCTCCAGCCACTCCCACTCCAACTTGCCTTGGTGACAAATATGTCGCAACCCTAGGTGCAGCATAAGCGTTTGCGCATTTGGCGGTCAGCCTGCGCCAAAGATAGCCAATGACTATTGGGCGCAGACCTCCTGAGCTTTTGCGCAAAGCAAAGAGGGTGCCTCCAAAAAGGGTAGCACGAATCTGAGGGGGACACGTGCCCCCAAGCAAAAGATTAACCAGAGCTGTGACTGCGGAGAGCAGCTCGGGACCAGAGTCGGCCTGGTTTACCATTTCCAAAAGATGTTGGGGGCGAAGGCCATCGGGACCCCCAGAGGAACCCGCCGGAAAGGTACGGATGCTGGACAGCACCTCTGCCTCAGTGACTTGAAGCGGATTGTTCATTGGGAGCGGAGGGATGGACGGGCGGTCAGCAGGTGGTGTGGGATGCTTCAAACGGAGTTCTTCCAGAGTGGCCTCATTGATTTGGACTGGCTCGTCATCCGAACAGAGAATCCGCGCTGCCGCCCTTATGTTGCCATCTTCGAGTTTTGCCGCCACCGCTGCAGCAATCGATTGCTTCTTGCTTGGTCCCGACCTCCCTCCCATGCACGGGCTCTCCTGCGGGTTGAAAAGACCTGGTATCTCAAGGGATGCAGCTGAGAAGAATTCATCCGCCCTTGTTTTAATCTTTGAAGTAAGGTTGTGGCGTTTGCCGCCTCTAACCGGTTGTGAGAGCGTGAGGGCCCCAAAAGCGAGCAAATGCTGCCAGGGGATCGGAGACAGTGGATCCGACAAGATCCGACCGATGATAGTCGTTAGCAGTCTGCTAAGGCTATGTCTGGCTGCTTTCGGTATGTGTTTAACCAGTCTGACCTGAAGGGTAGGGTGGGGAACCAGGTCCGGGGCAAGGGCTAATCCTGCGTTATCCCCCAGTGGCCCCGGTGCCCTCTGACTGGCCTGCTGCGGCGCCTCATCAGATGACGCCGGAGGAGGCGGCCCCACCAACGGAAGTGTGTGGGAGCCAGGGCATGGATTATTCCTAGGTCCATGACGGTGCACTAGGCCATTTTTATGATGCAATTTCCACTCGGAAAAACAAACCCCGCAAATTCCTTTCGCTTTCTGTTGGGACTGCGACGAAGAGGGAGTGTCGTTAGACGCCAGTTTCATGTACGATTAATGAACGACAATGCAACATGGCTAAGTAGGCCAGAGAACAGGGGCGTGGCAGGCTACGAAAAGCCACAATGTCGTCGACTAAACTCCTCAAACTGAGTCAGAATTCGATTTAAAATATATTGGAATACAACCTGGGGTACAGAAGGACCTTTCAATGGAAGACGACGAAAAGTTGGGCTAAAATCAACGATAAAACCAAGTTATAACTGCGAATCAAGACTAATGAAAACAAAACCGCCATGATCGACCAAGGCCATTCCAGACATTCAATATTATTATTATTATTATTATTATTATTATTATTATTATTATTATTATTATTATTATTATTATTATTATCATTATTATTATTATTATTATTATTATTATTATTATTAATATTATTATTATTATTATTATTATTATTATTATTATTATTATCATAAGCCGTTCGGAGTCGCGCCATTCCCATCAACGGACATAATTCGCAACACCCGAGGGATTATGAATACTTCGGGCAAAAAACACAATAACAATAATAGCAACAACAACAATAATAATAACTATAGTAATAACAATAATAATTAGAATAATAATATTCAAGTCCCTGGTGGATCCTTAATACTTCGGGGCAAATATAAAAAATCACAACAACAAGAAAAAATACCCAATAGCAATAAAAGTAACAACAATGGCCCTACCGTATAGGGCGTAGGCTATACCCTCTCCACCACCAGTCTCTTATCCTAACCTGGCACCCACATTCCGGTCATCCGATTCTTCGAACTCCACCGCCAGAGGTCGATCGCTACGTTCGAGACTCAACGGAAAACATTTTCCGCCACACGATCAACATTTCGGATTTGTGGAGATTTATTCTGTTTAGTTGACCATGCATGCATAGGATCAAACGAGCATAAAACAAAGCATGGAGGATTGGAGGAGATTATACAGATCGTGAGAATCATCATCCGGAACATCATACGTCTATACCCTGCTTTATCTCATCAGATCCATAGATATATATAAACATTTATAAACATGCATAAACATGTATAAGCATTTATATAAATAAACATATATTAACACATATAAACATATATAAACATATATAAACATATACAAACATATATAAATAAACATATATAAACATATATAAACATATATAAATATATATATGTTTATATATGAGCATATATATATATATGTTTCATTATATATGTTTCATGGACATATCAAGGGAGGTAGACACAGAGACAAACATGAAGACAGACATAGAGACAGAGACATAGAGACAGACAGACGCAGACACGGAGACTAAGGCAGACATACAGACAGAGACAGAGACAGACACAAAGCTAGAGGCAGACACAGAGAGAAAGACAGAGGCAGACACAGAAACAGGTACTGAGACAGACACACGAGCAATTTAATTTATATAGCGCCCCTTCAAGGTACCTACTCAGAGGTGCTCCCGGCCGAGATCAAGCGAAAAAAAACCAGTCTTCAACAGTTTGTGAAATTGAGAAGAGCTTGGGAGGTGTTGCATAGTCAAGGGAAGTCCATTCCAGGTCGTTGGACCAACCACAGAGAACGAACGCCTCTGCATTGTTGCAGAGCGAGTGATAGGAACCATTAGGTCACCATGGACAGCAGAGCGCAGTGCGCGGTGGCCTATGCAAGTGGAAAGAGGGAGGCAAAGCTCACACAGAAGTCAACGGAAGTCGTGAAGTCAACAAAAGTCATCGAAGCCAACAGAAGTCATGAAGTCAACAGAAGTCATGAAGTCAACAGAATTCATGAAGTCAACAAAAGTCACGAAGTCAACAGAAGTCATCGAAGTAAACAGAAGTCACCGATGTCAACAGAAGTCATCGAAGTCAACAGAAGTCATGAAGTCAACAGAAGTCATGTGGTCAACAGAAGTCATAGAAGTCAACAGAAGTCAACAGAAGTCATCAAAGTCAACAGAAGTCATGAAGTCAACAGAAGTCATGTGGTCAACAGAAGTCATAGAAGTCAACAGAAGTCAACAGAAGTCATCAAAGTCAACAGAAGTCATGAAGTCAACAGAAGTCATCGAAGTCAACAGAAGTCATGAAGTTCCACGTATTAACGAACTTCTGTTTAGAGGTCGAATGAATTTTTATCGATGATCGATCGAAAGTGAGTCGACTTTCTTTATCAGAAGCGAAAGATAAAAGAAATCGAGACATCATCTCAAGTAGACGACTGCAACCCTCTCAAAGGCAACAGGCGATAATGGATCAGTCTCTTAAGAAGGGAGTGCACGGGGCCTTTGAAGCCCACATCATCGTCGGTATAGTGGCCAAACCGTGTCAAGGACGAACGTGGCGTCGTCGTCGTGGCAGATATATAAGAAGTGGCCGATTTATCTTTAGATCTTACTTAACTCAATGCACTTTTTGCAATCATAAGTCCTATTACGTGTGTACTAAACGTAGATTATTTAATTGATTCCTGTCATTTCCAGTTACGTTCTGCTGTTTGTTTGTATGTGCACTTGCTATAGCACCCCTTCAAGATTTCTACTCAGAAGATTTCCCACTCTGTAATGCAAGGCATAAGTTCATAGCAATGATAGCATCCCTCATAACCTATAGGGCATGGTATACGATAATTATGGTAAACAACAGCGTCTATTTACTGTGTGTATAAATTATAGGCTACGCAGCTGGCATACACTATACAGTATACACGGCGTAGTTCTCGTGCCCCATCGTATTATCATGCATTGTTTGTCGTACACCAACGCTATTATATGAAGCAGTCACATCTTTACGGTGGAGAGAGAAGCGGACAGAAGGACAGACAGACAGACAGACAGATGGATAGACAGACAGACAAACATACAGAATACAGACACACACAAACAGACAGACAGAAGACAAATAGACAGACTGACAGATAGATAGATAAAAATACAGACAGATAGACACAGACACAGACAGATAGACAGAAAGATCGACAGACAGACAGAGACGGAGATAGATAGAAGACAAATAGACAGACAGACAGACAGATAGACAGATAAAAATTACAGACAGACACAGACACAGACAGACAGAGACAGACAGACAGACAGCTTGACAGACAGGCAGAGACAGACAGATTGACGGACAGGCAGACAGAGACAGACAGACAGACATAGACAGACAGACAGACATACAGAGACAGACAGACAGACAGAGACAGACAGACAGACAGAGACAGACAGATTGACAGACAGACAGAGACAGACAGATTGACAGACAGACAGAGACAGACAGATTGACCGACAGACATGCACTAATGAAGGAGGAGGGACTGGTATTTGAGGTATTTCTTGTATTTAAGGCACTTGATGTCAACATAGCCTGTGATGTATAAGATTGCCTGTAAGTACTTCCCACGACCGTCTATTGCAGATGAATGAATGCATGGACGGATGGATGCATTGATGAATGAATGCATTGATGAATGAATGCATTGATGAACGAATGCATTGATGAATGAATGCATTGATGAATGGATGCATTGATGAATGGATGCATCGATGAATTAATGCATTGGTGAATGGATGAGCATTAATTCATCAATGCATCCATTCATCAATGCATTAATTCATCTATGCATCCATTCATCAATGCATTCATTCATTAGCGCATGAAGCGTGCATGGATTTATGTGAATGGATGCATGAATTGGTGACCGAGGGATAGACGGATGGAAGGACCGATGGACAACCATTCATGGTACTTATATATCCAGGGTACTTGACTATTCAGGGTACTTATCTATCCAGGGTACTTGACTATTCAGGGTACTTATCTATCCAGGGTACTTGACCATTCAGGGTACTTATATATCCAGGATAGTCTGTTGTCTATTGTCTCTGATTAGGTTCTACTGTGAGAGGCGCATTATAAATCCAAAAATTGTATGGTATAGTATTCAGGGTGCTTATCTATTCAGCGTACTTGTGTATTTAGGGTATACTTGTCTATTCAGGGTACATGTACTTGTCTATTCAATGTATTCATGGCACTTATCTATTCAGGATATTTGTATATTCAGGGTACCTGTCTATTCAGAGTGCTTGTCTATTCAGAGTACTTGGAAGGAATTTTAGAGTATTGGTAACCTTCTGGCAAAACACACGGATGCATGCGGGATCGCTTCCCACTACCACCCGCCCAAAAGGGTCCACTCAACCTTCCATTCGGCAGATGGCATTGGTAAACTGAGTTGTAGGACGTGATGGATGCCTTGCATGGTTGCCAGCAGTTGAATTTGACTCCTGTGAAAACTTGTAATCATCCGTTCATTCTATGAATTGTAATCATTCCGCGTTGTGTCAGTTTGAAAATAAACGAAGATTATGTTGCAGACTTAGTATAATATGTACAAGGCCGTAGCTAGTGGGTGTTTTGGGTGTTTGAACACCCCCCGAAATGGAAAATGGAAGAAATAATGGAATGCATTTACTAGCACATGATGTAAAACTATGAAATAAATCCATGAAAACACCCCAGAAATGAAAATTGAGAAAAGTGGAATGAATTGGTGACATTTTCTGAAGATTTCGGTCATACGACTAAAAAAGGTCATCAGTTTTCTCGGATGGGAACCTGAAGAAACACCCCCCGAAATCAAATCCTGGCTACGGCCTTGAATATGCATATTCGTTTAATGAGCAAAAATTATATTGAAATAAAAATATTAAAGAGTTAAATATTAATCAGTTATTGCAATTAAATTAAATTGAATAGTGCCAGAAATTGCAGGTAGACTCTACCTCCTGTACTATATAAAATGTGGTAGACCAGGTAGAGTCAGTGGAATGCCTAGGAAAGAATACAACGGACGTCAAACCACGGTAGCCATGAGATCCAGTCATGCAATAAAAGTACTATACTAATGACCATTCAATTAATGCACTTGCCCACCCAAAGAACTAGTCCATGCAAATTTATTGGTCTTCCAAGCTACTTGGGCAACAAAAATACTTTGCCATCCAAACTACTTGCCCATACAAAGTACTTGGCCATGCACAATACTTGGCTATCCAAAATACTTGAACATTCAAAGAACACTTGACCATCCGAAATATCGACCATCCAAATACTTGCCCATACAAAGTTATTGACCGTGCACGATACTTGGCCATCCAAAATACTTGGTCAGCCAAGTACTTGCCGGTGCAGAGAAGTTACCATTCAGAGTACTTACCATACTGAGAGCAGTTTTCCGCTACAGCGAAATCGACCGAACGAACGCTTCGAATACCTCAACAGTTATAAATACGCAACCAACGTTTCAACAGATGAAGCCTGTTCCTAAACAAAGTGATGGCTGGTACAACAGCAGCAGCAGATAGAGTAGTATAGCACCGATAAAACTTCCATCCAGCAGCAAAAACGCAACGAAAGATGCAACTGCAGCCAACTATAATACTCTCTTCTTCTTCTTCTTCCTCCGCGCTATGCAGAATCGGATCGAAACTTTTCCCGTCGTCGAATTTTCCTGCAGACGCTTCCCCGGAAGTGCTAGTCCGTGCGCGCATGCGCAGTTAAGATCGACATCTGTTGTTCGATGGTGGAGTCGCGTAGTAGATTGTGCGCATGCGTGCTTGGCTGCGTGTGGATGTGCGTAAGACGGTGATGGAAATGTCGATAAGTCTTACGCGGGCATTCCAATTTCCAAAGCCGCAGTAGCGTGTGTATACTGTGTAGGTCTATACGCAATCATTGTCTGCAATGGTTTTGGCCAGATTTCCAGGCCGTAGCCAGGATTCGATTTCGGGGGTGTTTGACCAATTTCCCTTCCTAAAAAAGCTGATGACTTTTTTTAGTCATCCGGCCGAAATTTTCACAAAATGTCACCAATTAATTAATTCTTTTTTTTACAATTTTTCATTGTGAGGGGGTGTTTTCATGGTTTTATTTCATGCATTTTACATCAAGTGCTCGTAATATGCATTATCTTTTTGACATTTTCTTTTGGGGAGGGTGTTCAAACACCCAAAACACCCCCTAGCTACGACCTTGCTCGTTTTGGTTCTATTTCCGTATGTTATTTGTTGTTGAGAAATTATTATTTATCAAACTTTAAATTCCGCGAAGGCGATACTGTTTAATAAAGTTCTGCTTTGAATCTGAATAAACTATTTATCTGACTGACTTACTCGTGTGTTTAGCTATAAAACGAAATCATTGTCTGCAATGGGTTTGGCCCGATTTGATTCTGTTATTTGTTGTTGAGAACTATTATTGTGAAACTTGAAATCCTGCGATTGCAGAGTTTATTTCGTCTATCTAGCAGAGTTCTGCTGCGAATTTGAATAAAATATATTTATTTATTTATTTATCAATTCACTGATTGTTTATTTTGTTAGCTATACTGGAAAACGAAATGAATGAATGAATCAATAAATTTGTGAATGAGTGAATGACCGAAGGAATGAATTAATGAATTAATGAAGAACTGATTGATTTAGTGAGTTAATAACTCTATGATTGACTGACTAACTCAATGAATGGCAAAATCAAGAAGTAAGTGCGTGAATTACTGAACGAATGCATGAATGGATGGATGGATGGAAGAATGAATGAACGAATGAATGAATGATTTAATGAATGAATGATTGATTGATTGATTGAATGAATGAATGAATGAATGAATGAATGAATGAATGAATGAATGACAGACTGATTGTCTAGCTGACAGACATATGAACAGACAGACAGACATAAAAGAAGAGATAAAGACACAAAAAGGCAGACAGTCACAGGAGATAATACACTGCGCAGTCGGCTTGACAAGGCGTGCCTTAGCGCGACTTCAACAGACTTGAATGTCTAGACCTATACGACAGTCCATAAAAGTCCAGACGACATACAACTTGAAACCCCTTCAAATACTTCCTTCCCCTCATCTCCGCATCGCCTTCCCATAAGTCCTGCATCCCTCTCCTCACCCCCTTCCACCCCCCAAGTCCGTCGATTTTCCGACGGAAGAATTCTATTACCACGAGAATGTAAAAATTCTCCAATTTCCACCCGGCTATACTCTCTCATTATACATCGACGATGCGCCATTTTCCTCTGATCATTTTCCAGCCATGTTTGCTCAGCGTATATATACGAGACCTTCAAAGCGTACTAATGAGTGCTCGAATGGACTATATAATTTTTATTCAGGTACATACTTAAGTAGATGCGTAGCTTTACGCACTGTCATACAAACTAATAACATATATATTATATATATATATAATGGGGCGCGGTGGTGTAGTTGGTATGTTCGTTGCCATGCAGCCGGAGGGCTGCAGGTTCGAATCTACCTCAATTTACCTCAAGTCGCCTCGTGAGGACCTTGAGCAAGTCATTCACTCGCAATTGCTCAGCGCTTCGGCGTGAAACTACAATTCAGTGCCCGCGCTGCAGTCGGGAGCGCCTCTGAGTAGTTATACATACATACATACATACATACATACATACATACATACATACATACATACATACATACATACATACATACATACATACATACATACATACATACATACATACATACATACATACATACATACATACATGCATACATACATACAGCTTCCTCTCACCGTCCACTTCGCTCATCCAACAGACTTGACCTATTGGTTCCCCGGTCTAGAACTGCTATGGCTCAGTCTCGATCTTTTGTCTCAATTGGTCCTTCTCTCTGGAATTCTCTGTCTCCTCCTGTTCGCTCAACTCTTCTGTCTGTCAGTCTCTCCTCTGCTCTGTCTCTTCTCAAAACCTGCTTCTTCTCGCGGGGCCTTGCGCCCTGGGAGCGCCTCTGAACGGTTTACCCTACTAGAGGCGCTTTATAAATGTTTAAATACAATACAATACAATACAATACAATACAATACGTACATACATACATACAAACATACATACATACATGCATACATGCATATATGCATACATAATATATACATGCGGTGGTCCTATATGGATGCGAAACATGGACAAAGACACGGGACATGGAAAGGAAAATCAACGCGTGCGAGATGTGGATTTGGAGAAAGATGCTAAGGATTTCATGGACGGAGAAGAGAACTAACGAATCGGTGCGCGCGGAGCTCGAAATAGAGAGGGAAGAGACACTGCAGCAAACAGCAACTTGGAGGAAATTGAGCTACTTCGGCCATGTGATGAGATCTAACGGTTTGGAAAAGGAGCTGATGACGGCATGCGGTGAGGGAAGGAGGAGACGCGGAAGACCGAGGAAGAGATGGTTGGATGAGGTACAGGAAAAGTCTGGCATGAGCCTAGAGGAGCTGAGAGAGGCAACAAGAGAGAGGAGACACTGGAGAGGATACATCAAGAATGTCGCCAGAGCTCCAAGAGCTGACGGCACCAGGTGACCAGATGACATGCGTATACGTACACAGTAGGCAACCAAGACGGAAGCACAGAATCCAAGATGGCGATAGGAAAATCAAGAGGGCGACATTGAAAACAAAATGGCGGTAAAAATACTATATGTAACTATGTACAACACATGTGCATTATGCAAATAAATGAGGGGCTAGGGAAAAGCGAGACATGATCTATATCTTCTTCTTGACGTTCTCTGCCCTCAGGCAGGTACGTATATGTCCAATAACGCCATTTTTCTCTGTTCTGAGCTTCTCTCTTCAGTCCACTGTATCCATCCTCTGTCAGCATCCAGTCCAGCAACATTGTTCTTGGTCTACCTCGCATCCTTTTCCCCTCCATTCTTCCCTCAATGATGTCTCTTAGCAGGGTGTCGCGCCTTAAGATGTGTCCTATCCATTTCTTCTGCCGCCCACGTATAGTCCCCATCAGTGACATCTTTTCTTCCACCAACTGCAAGATTTCCTCATTCGTTCTTCGCTCAATCCAACTGATTCTCTCCATTCTGCGCCAGATTCACATCTCGAAGGCCTCTAGTCGTTTTATGTCCTCTTGCAGCATTGTCCACGTCTCCGAGCCGTACAGGACAACACCCCCACACCAATGTCTTCACCATCATCTTCTTCAGCTTCATGTTTAGGATGCCTCTGAGTAGCTCCCCCTTTTGTAGAATGCATCTTTTCCCATAGCTATTCTTCTTTTTATTTCCACGTGGCACCTTGCATCCTCTGTAACCATATTTCCCAGATAGAAATCTATATAATTAATGGCAAAAATATTGATGGCGGTATAAAAATGAAGATTGCAATCTGAAATCCAAAATGGCGATGGAAAACCATAGAATATTTTAGATAAGAAATCCAAGATGGCGGTGGAAAAAAACCATAGAATATTTCAGATAAGAAATCCAAGATGGCGGTGGAAAAAAACATAGAATATTTTAGATAAGATATCCAAGATGGCTGTATGGTAGCAAAGATGGCGGTGTGGAGCATGGAAACAGAACTATATAAGGCAAAGAAGATGCTGATGTAAGGCTTACAAAGGGGAACCAGTATGGCGATGGGGTGGGGGTGTAGAGATGGAGACCGCGGATAACGCCGAGCCGTGCCTGGAAAATGGATATTGGACTAAGGGACGATGAATCATACTTCAATCGACGAATCAGTTCAACGAGGAGGAGACAGACAGACAGAGACAGACATAGACAGAGAGAGGCAGACAGAGACACAGTGACAGAGAAAGATACAGACAGGTCGACAAAGAGAGAAACTGAGAGACAGACAGAGACAGAGAGAGGTACAGTGGCAGAGAAAGATACAGACAGACAACGAGAGAAACTGAGAGACAGACAGAGCCAGACAGAGACGGAGAGAGGCACAGTGACAGAGAGAGACAAGGAGAGAAAGGAAAAGAGAGGCAGAGACAGACAGAGAAAAAGACAGAGACAGACTCAGACATACAGAGACAGATAGAGACAGACAGACACAGAAAATGGGACACACAGAGAGAGAGAGACACACAGAAAGAGAGAGAGAAAGAGAGAGATAGGCTGCTGTCTGCTTCATGATATTAGCCGAGAGAGAGAGAGAGAGGCAGAGAGACAGACTAAGTGAGATAGGGAGAGATAGACACAGAGACAGACAGACAGAGACAAAGAGAGAGACCTTGCCGACTTCAGAGGCTGCTATCTGTTCCACGAGTGTCCATCGATATCGGCCGAGAGAGAGAGAAACATGCAGACGGACGCACACGGTCATATGAACAGATGCAGACGCACATTCGGAAAGACAGAACTTCGAAAGATGACACTTGTGTATTATACTGAAGCAGCCATGGATGATTTGGATGACTGGCAGACGTATACACAAGATGAGACAGACAGCAATTGGAAAGACAGATTGTCGGGCTGACACACAGACGGATAGACAGACAGACACAGACAGACAGACAGACAAGTCGGCAGTTAGAGAGACAGATGAACAGATGGTAGACTGATTGACAGCAAGACAGACAGAA
This sequence comes from Lumbricus terrestris, assembly GCA_949752735.1. Taxonomy (NCBI): domain Eukaryota; kingdom Metazoa; phylum Annelida; class Clitellata; order Crassiclitellata; family Lumbricidae; genus Lumbricus; species Lumbricus terrestris. The sequence goes on along the minus strand of OX457049.1, from coordinate 27,561,586 downwards.
GGTAGACAGACAGACAGACAGACAGACAAACAGGCAGGCAGACAGACAGATAGATGGACAGACAGACACATAGAAAGAAAGACAGACAGACAGACATATTGGCCGCATGCACACAAATAGACATACATAGATAAACGAAAACGCATGCAGCAAGTCAAGCAAGAAGATATATTGAATGCTGACAGAGAGCCAAAGAAAAAGAAAGAAAGAAAGACAGACAGACAGAAAATCAACGCAGACAGACAGACAGACGGACAAATACCTTAACGCAATACTATACATAAGTTTATGTGAAAGGGATCATTTATTTATTTTTCGTATTGTCAATGATAACAACCAGTCAATCAAACTTCTGTGAACGTTTGATGCAAAGCATTGTGGGCAGCCGGCTGATCATAAACTCTCGACCTTCAACGCGGAGCAGGGCTGGGCTTTATACTTTTATAGTGTATCCCACTTATAACGGTCCACCCCAACTTGAAAATTTGGGGAACAAATTTAAATTTTCTTCCGCAAGTTATTTATTTCCAAACTGCCACGGCAGTTTGGAAATAAAGTAACGGCAACAATAGTCATTGTAATTTATTTTAAAAAATAGTCATAATAATGGAAACCCTAAAACATTAATTATTGCGGTCCACCCCAACTTTGAAAAGCGCAGTGAAATCAAAAATTATTTGAAATTTGAAATTTGTTCCAATTAAATAGCTGTTGTAATTTTAGAAGAATTAGATATTAAGTGGAGCACTTAATTAAAACGGGCACATACTAGCGCCATTAGGATTTTGGCGCCACAAATATATTATGTTATTGTAAAGAATATCTAGTACTTTATGTGCCATGAGGTCCCGTTTGCAAAATGGTGTTGAAGGAGTTTCTCACTTCCAATCAGTCAGTGGGTCCCTGGACCTGAAAAATCACCGAGGTGCTTGTCTGCCATGACGTCACGAAACTGGACCTCATTGCACATAATGGACTAATTATAATAATTAGAATAAAGAGTACTGTATAGTGTATACAGCATTCATTTTTATTTATCTGTTACCATGGTAGACGGTTGCCATGGCAGACGGTCACATAATTGGATCGGTTGGACGATTTTTAACTCTGCTTCAAATACATCATGGGCGTCAACAGAAAGACAGACAGGGAGAATGGCAGAGACAGACAGAGAAGGACAGAGCCAGTTAAACAGTGAGATAGCCAGTCAGATGGGCAGCCATCCAATCGGACAAGCAGACAGACAGTTTGACAGGCAGACAGACAGACAGATAGGCATCCAGACAGGCAGTCATGCAGATAGTCTGTTAGATATAGGAGATCAGAGAGTCAGCATAAGCATAAACGCGAACAGACAGTTGGACACACATGCGGTCAGAGTCAAACAGACAGGCGAAGACATAGAGTGAAAAGTCGAATAGACTGACGTTCATAAGGTAACTGTCTCTGTCTCTGTCTCTGTCGCTCTCTGTCTCTATGTCTCTGACCCTGTCTCCCTGTCTCCGTATCTCTGTCTATGTGTCTGTGTCTCTGTCTCTGTCTCCGTCTCTGTCTCTGTCTCTGTCTCTGTCCTTGTCCCTACATGTCCCGATCCTTATCCCTATCCATGTCCCTGTCTCTTTCACTCTCTGTCTCTGTCTCTACCTTTGTCTGTCTATCTCCCTCCCTCTCTCTCTCCCTCTCCCTCTCCCTCTCTGTCTCCCTCTTCCAGGTGTTGGCGATACAAATCAGATGGCAGGCAGCAATAGAGGCAGACGGAGAGGCATGCAAGCAGACATACAACGAGACTCAGACTAACAGATAGGCATACACACATATACATTGTATGCGTCTGCTTATCAGTTGGCAAATCACGTTTCATGGGACGACAGTCGTAAATTAATAGCAACTGATTGTAATCTAACAATAGCCATATGCATAATTATATATTATAGTATATATAGATTGCATATATACAGGGTGGGCCAAAAAATAGTTTGATGAAATCTGGCCATGATGTGTAAATATAAATTGTCTGTAAGCCTGTAAAATTTTATTTTTCATTTCATTTCATGTTTTTGAATCGAGAGAAATCAGTGGGCGATCTCACTAAAAGTGATACAACTTTTGTTCTGTTCAAAATATCTTGTATGCACACATGAGCTGCCTTTAAGCCTGTAAAACGTTACTTAAGAATTTTTATTTCTTGCCAAGATAAAACCCACAGGTGTCTTTTCTGGCCCACACTGTACATATTGTATTATATATATATAATCATTTATTATATAATATATATATGGGTTTATTAATTGTTGTGGCTTTATAGTTATCCTCTGGGCAAAATGAGCATCGACTAAAAATCACATTGACTAATAAATCGCCCGACGTCTGCCCTCTGGCGTCGACATTTTGTTCCTGGATTAATGCTTCCTGCTTCGGGCCGCCGTCTGCCATGTATCATTTATCATGAAAGGCCATAATGCTATCCTACGGCTATACACAATATAATCATAGATATCGCCTACGTAGATGGCTGTCTGTGATCTGTGATGGCTGTGTGTGTGCGTGTGTGTGTGTGTGTGTGTGTGTGTGTTTGTGTGTGAGTGTGAGTGTGTGTGAGAGAGAGTGCAGGAGAGAGACTGTGTTCCTGTGTATGCCTTTGTGGGTCTGTGTGTGTGGGGGTATGTGTGTGAGGGTGTCGGCGTCGGTGTGTGGATGTATGTGCGTGTGTGTGTGAGAGAGAGCGCAAGAGAGAGACTGTGTGTATGTGTGTGTCTTTGTGTGTGTGGGTTTGGGTGTGTGTGTGTGGGTGTGTGGGTGTGTGTGAGAGAGAGAGAGAGAGAGAGAGAGAGAGAGGGAGGGAGGGAGGGAGGGAGGGAGGAGCAAGAGAGAGAATGTGTGTCTGTGTGTCTGTGCGTAGGTGTCGGTGTGTGTGTGTGTGCGCGTGGGTGTGTGGATGTGTGTGTTTGGGTATGTGTGTGAGAGAGTGTGTGCAAAAGAGAGAGAGTGCAGGAGAGAGACTGTGTTCCTGTGTATGCCTTTGTGGGTCTGTGTGTGTGGGGTATGTGAGTGGGTGTGTGAGTGGGTGTGTGAGTGGGTGTGTGGGTGTGGATGTGTGTGTGTGGTGTGTGTGTGTTTGTGTAGGGATGAATGCATCCATGGATTACATAAATATATTTGATAAATATTTAATATGTATACCAAGAACGTTTTAAATTTTACAGGCTTACAGACAATTTATGTGTGTGTCGCCCTGTCTATGTGTGTCTGTGTGTGAGTGGGTGTGTGAGTGGGTGTGTGAGTGGGTGTGTGAGTGGGTGTGTGGGTGTGGATGTGTGTGTGGTGGTGTGTGTGTGTTTGTGTAGGGATGAATGCATCCATGGATTACATAAATATATTTGATAAATATTTAATATGTATACCAAGAACGTTTTGTCGTATTTATATAATTTAGATATAGCATGAAATATATATGCCACATACATATACATATACATATACATATACATATACATGACTATAAATATACATATATTCTGTATTTGTAGGCGACAGGGACGCCGTTAGGCGTACGCACTTACGCAAGTGCGTACAGCGCGGAAAGGCAAAAAATAACAAATTGTAAATTAAAGCGTGAAATATTATAGATCTAAGCGATGAAATTCTATTGAATCTACTTTAGTAGTGGACCACGTACACTTCTCACTCACTGCATGCCCATTAAAGATCGTCATAATAACTTCATTTCGCGTATTCTTATTTTGTGCAAGTTGTGGGTACAGAAAAAAGTGCGTACAGAAGTTGTGCGTACAGAAAAAAGTGCGTACAGAAAAAAAATCCTGGCGGCGCCGCTGGTAGGCGACACCGAATACGTCTGTATATATATATATTATAAATAATATTTAATATGAATACACGCTACACAGTATTTTTCAGATCACACTCAAACGCCCACGCGCACAAACATACACACATACTTGCGCACGCACACACGGATGGGTTTGTGGTATGTACGTCTGTCCCTACACATATATGTGTGCGTTCAACTGCGTTGGATGCGTCGGTACGCGCGTACGTGTGTGTGGGTGCACGTGTTGGTGCGTGTGCCTTGGTGTGTCTGCATTAGTGTGTGTCCGCGTGAAAACTTATTAGATAACGAGTTCTTTATTGCTGCGGGTCACACGCATACATGTACAACCCGCCGCATCGTGTTCCTTAAGAGCTTTACGACGAGCTTTATTTCTTACTTATTGCATCCGAAGCCTCGTCTTATCGATTAGTAATCGAAACGGATATTTTTCGGCTATCTGGTGGTTTATTAATTAATCATTGATAATCGTATACCTACATGGACAGTTTCCAATCTGATCTTTGTCAGCCCAGACTTTTATTCTCCATAGAACGGCTGTCTTTCTTATAATATACTGGACTGATTTCTTAGAAACTGAGCTTATATAGCAGATTGTTTAAGTAGAGCATTCGGCTGATACCCTGTGGAGTTATAGAAGGTGATTGTCGGCATTTTATTCATTATCGTACAGCAGTGTATAATCTATACGTCTTTTGGGGGGGAGAGAGTTTCCCCCGGGAACGACGTCCGCCCACAAAGAGAAATTGAAGGGCTGTGTTTACATGTAAAGAGCCGTCCAGAATTAAGAAATGGGCGATAAAATTAGATGACATAGGCGTCTAAAAAAGGTCGTTCGATTATCAGTAGGCTATATACGAGTTTTTAAAAGGTAAATGGGATTTTACATGGTTGTTTAATCATTTCTACGATTGAAATGGACATTGCGATTGAAATGTTATCAGAGACATTGCCTTTTCAATTCTCACTTTCTCGAGTGGACTATTAGCAGACTATAGACTAGATTTTTTCCTCAACCAAAGCAACGAACAAACATGATACAATTATGGCAGTGAATAATTAACATAATTTGGTGAAGAAGGGGAGACCCAGAAGAGATGGACAATTCCGCAAATAGGGCCACCCATTATTCATGTAAAACTTATTTTTTTAAAACATAACAGCACATTCAATTGTAGGAATATAAAGATTATTAGGGAGAGAGAGAGAAATTACTATTAAGCAATAGACAAATAGAGTAGGTCTATAGTAGGAGAAAAACAACTCATAACTAATGACTGAACTAAGGACTTACCTAACCTAAGGGCTTAGCGAAACCACTGAGCAGAAACTATAACCATTACATATCAAGAAGTGTTTTAAGTACATAAAGGCGAAGTTTATTAGACAACACGATGATGTATCTCATATCTTCTCCTACACTGCTCTGAAATAGTGGGGTGAGTTAGTAAGTATAACATTAATTGCTCCATTTGCAGAGGCATAAATAATTGTTGGACATTACACCCGACCTCCGACGCTCGTCATTAACGAACCCGTTAATTAGGTCACGTGACTGATCCAGAACTCTCAGTCATACAACTACTGACAAAATAATATAAACTAGGACATAATTCGGCGTCGACTAACGCTGGGAGAAGCACTGGACGTGACAAATGACCTGGGAAAAGTGAAGATCATTTATTGTTCGCACCAATCGAATGGCAGCAGTAGTGTGCCTGACGTCAGAAACTGATGACGATGATTGTGAATGATGGGTTAATTTAGAAGATATATACATACGCACAGAAATGTATGACATATATACTTATACGCACAGAAATGTGTATTTATGTTATATTTATATATACAGAGAAAGACAGAGAGACAGAGACATAGACAGACATTGACAGAGACAGACAGAGAGACAGAGACAGACAGAGACAGACAGAGAGACAGACAAAGACAGAGACAGACAGACAGACAGAGACAGACAGACAGAGACAGTCAGAGAGACTTAGACAGATACAGAGACAGAGAGACAGAGAGACAGAGACAGAGAGACAGAGAGAGAGACAAAGAGAGACAGAGACATAGAGACAGAGAGACAGAGACAGAGAGACAGAGAGATAGAGACAGAGACAGAGACAGACAGAGACAGAGAGAGACAGAGACAGAGAGACAGAGACAGAGAGAGACATAGACAGACAGACAAAGACAGACAGAGACAGACAGAGAGACTTAGACAGATACAGCGACAGAGAGACAGAGACAGAGAGACAGAGAGAGACAGAGACAGAGAAACAGAAGCAGACAGAGAGACAGAGACAGACAGAGACAGAGACAGACAGAGACAGAGGCAGAGACAGAAAGACACATAGAGAGAGACAGAGAGACAGAGACAGACAGAGAGACAGAGACAGATAGACAGATACAGAGAGAGAGAGAGAGAGACATAGAGAGACAGAGAGAGAGAGGGGTCGAGATAGAGTGGGAAGAAGAGAAGGAAGGAGAAGGAGGGAGAAGACGAGCAGAAAGGAAATTAAATGAGGGAGGAAAGTTAGGAGGAAGAGAGTTATATAATTATACCCATATATATGTATTTATATATGTATATATACCCAAAACTTATGCCATATACGCATACGTGTGTATCTACTATGTATGACACCGAGTGTGTCTGTGTGTGTATGTATATCTAAAACTATAAAGGCGAACTTTACCAATGTTTGCGAACAATTTTCTTCTTATCCGCCCGACCGATTTTTCCCAATATTTACAAAAATACTTTTTAGGACCCGCTAACAAACATAGGGGGGTTCGCGATCCAAAAATCTTACCTTTGCCGAATTTGAAACATTTAATTTTTAATAATCCGACGAAAGCTAATATAATGCAGTATTTAAGATTGGTCGCCGGATCGCTTTCAAAGAACCCATAGATTTATGACGTCAT
>OX457049.1:27547305-27549805 GCA_949752735.1 Lumbricus terrestris | reverse complement strand
TTCTTTCTGTATCTGTGTGTGTCTCTCTCTGTGTGTCTCTCTCTGCATCTCTGTCTGTTTGTCTCTCTGTGTCTCTCTCTGCATCTCTGTCTGTTTGTCTCTCTGTGTCTCTGTCTCTCTCTCTGTCTCTTTGTGTGTGTCTCTGTGCCTCTCTCTGTGTGTCTCTCTGTGTCTCTGTCTTTCTGTCCGTTTGTCTGTCTTTCTGTCTGTTTGTCTGTCTGTATGTCTTTGTTGTATTCAAATATTAGAATTCTATATGTGTGTGATGGTGGTGCATACATGGGTGGATGAAAATGATGATGATGATGATGATGATGATGATGATGATGATGATGATGATGATGATGATGATGATGATGATGATGATGATGATGATGATGATGATGATGATGATGATGATGACGATGACGATGACGATGACGATGACGATGACGATGACGATGACGATGACGATGACGATGACGATGACGATGACGATGGTGGTGGTGGTGGTGGTGGTGGTCTCTATGTGTGTGTATGTGTGTGTGTGTGTGTGTGTGTGTGTGTTTGTGTATTAGTGTTTGTATGCGTGCATACATATGAGTGTGTGAAGTGTGAAGCATTTATTTTCGCCATACATAATTATTATTAACGTAGACCTTATTGACTCCTTCAATAATTCACCTGTCAATACGATCCCAACAATGACCAATCTCACATAATTATATTCCTTCCAACAACCATTCCTGGCATCGAAATTCCGCCGCTGTTGCGCTCTGTCAGTGCCAGTCCCAAGCCTGGATAAAGGTGGAGGGTATCACCAATCATCTTTGATATGGCAGTGGCGATAAACAGTATAGCAAGATTCCTAGCATCCATTCGTGCAGTTTGTATACGAAGTCTTTTGGCCCCATCCAGCTGAAAGCTTCAGTCTCATTTTATATGCTCGTGGCCATTTCATGTTGACGCCCCAAACAACGGAACCGATTGGTATTGTCAATATTGTTTCCGTTAACTGAAAATAAAGCGAAAGCCAAAGAAAAAATAAAATGAAAACTGAAACTTGCGAAACTGCCAAATAAACTGGAACCAAAACTAAAACAATCGAAAGTATTATATTGAGACAAACACATTTCTCAAGTAACCCCATAACTCCATCAGCATATATGTGATAACGTAAGAGTTTGTTTTAAACGAAAGTAATAACGGAATCATTGAATACATTTCGTTTCAGTTGTTCAATCTTTACGTTGCATGTTAAATTAATCGAATTGAATAGATTAACTGAAGTTCAATTATTAAGATAAATCACTTCAATCGTTTTTAATCAGAACGAACCTTGGTGATACCATGGGAGGAACAAAGACCTGATCACGAAGCAGCAAATTAGGTTTTACGCAGCACTATATGCTAGTTGTCTGCATATATAGGTTATTCCTATATTTATAACTAGCTGTACCCGGCCACGCGTTGCTGTGGCTGAAAAGACTGTCCAACCCACCCTTCCTAGGTCCCCTCCCCTTACCCCTCCCCTTCTCCCTCCCCTTCCCCTTCCCCTCCCCTCCCCTCCCGCTCTCCCTCTCCTTCCTTCCCTCCCCTTCCTCGCCTCCCCCCTCCCCTCCACTCCCCCTCCCCTTTCCTCCCCTCCCCTCCCCTCCCTCCCTCCGTCCCTACTTCTCTCCCTCCGTCTCTCCCTCCCTCCGCCTCTCCCTCCCTCTCTCTCTCCCTGCATCCCTCTCTCCCGTTTCATCCCCTCCCTCCCCTCCGTCCCTCCCTCCCTAGAAATATGCGCTTTAGAAAGACGCGCGGAAAAACGGCCGCAAATGGACGATTTTGTAAAAAAACCGACAGTTACATATTGCGCTAGAGAAAGACACACCTTTTAAAACGCGCCCGAAAATGGGCGGACGCCGCCGGACGGATGCGTCAAAGTTCAAATGGATATAGCTGGACTCCATCGACGTATATCGAATGGAAATAAAAGTTGTGTTTTTTGGGTCGTAAAGATTGCCCCTTTTTCCAAAAGGCATTACACAATCCCGCTTATGTTCGAATGGAACGTTTTTGCGAAAATTTTGAAAAACAATCGGTGAAGAACTTTCCGAGATCCTTCATGTCGAACGGTAGCGTTTTACATTTTTATTTATATAGATGGTAGATTATGTGTATATAATTATATATAATATATATTATAATAGGCATTCATACATATATATATATATATATATATTTTATGGTCGAATTCCTCACTAAGTTCTACTCAAGTGATTCGAACCTCGTCAAGTGGAATCAGATTTTCTTTCCTTTTCCAGAGATTGAAGAAAGACGTGTGGATCGATGGAGTACTGCGTTGTAAAAACTACAGACAACTCTTCAGTTTATTCAGGACGCATTTACCGAAGACAGCTTCCGCAATCGTTGCTTCTTTGGCGAGAAAAACACAGAGAGAGACAGACAGACAGGCAGACGGACAGGCAGACGGACAGGCAGGCAGGCAGACAGACAGATAGACAGACAGACA